>PNEQ01037556.1:0-44058 GCA_003012365.1 Medauroidea extradentata
TTTTTTTTTTTTTTTTTTTTTTTTTTTTTTTTTTTTTTTTTTTTTTTTTTTTTTTTTTTTTTTTTTTTTTTTTTTTTTTTTTTTTTTTTTTTTTTTTTTTTTTTTTTTTTTTTTTTTTTTTTTTTTTTTTTTTTTTTTTTTTTTTTTTTTTTTTTTTTTTTTTTTTTTTTAGTAATGCGCTTTAGTATTGAAATGTTCAGAGACCATGTCACCAATCAGTGGTATGTCGCACGGAGAGGAATTTCATAGCTAGCCAGGAATCATTATCAGTGCATATAGTATCCTTACAATAATCGACCAGATTCGCATATATTTCTACATCTACGAATTGTGACTGGTTTGGAAATATATCAACGAGCACTAGGCATGTCAACTAAGGAATCGCAATGAAAGTGCAGTACATATAAAAATATGTTTAGACTGCTGCAAATGAGTTCACAAATTAATTTATAACTAGTGCGTAGCTCATGGGAAGGGTGTTCGAGGGTAGGGAATCACAATTTGATAGCAGCCTGTCTGACTAGAAGCCTGTAGACGTCTGACACTCGCTGAAGCGATGGAATGCGAAGTATAAGGAATAATATGGACAGGAGTGCACCAAGGAAACTTGTTGGCCAATGGCTACTTTTCCCACATGAGAAAAACTGGGGACCGACCCAGAGGGAATCGACCTCGAGTTGCTATGGGGAAGGCGAACACTTCAGCCAACCGCGATCAATATTAATAATGTTCTTTGCTATTAAGGGAAGTGGTCCACGACCGTATGTAACTAATTAACATGATTTTTGCCGCTACAAGACGTTCAGAAAGCTTATAGATATTTCTGACTTTTCATGTTCTAAATGTCAGTTTACTTCACACTTTTACATTGTTAGATAACATAGAAGTAAAGGATAATGTATATTGACTAATATTTAGAGAATGAAATGTCAAAATCTTAATGCGTCTTCAGGAATGTACGTATCGAGGAAAATACTGTAAATTAAAGATGGCCGTGTACCATCAACTTTAAGAAACCAGCGCATAAACGGAATGGTCATAATGACTACCAAAATATAGGCCTACTTCTTAAAACTATAATATAAATCAATTGCAGAAATAGGCGATGCACGGCATAGACCTACTCACGTTCATTTGGCTTAGCCATATCCAGCTTCCCTGAGGAGCCGCCCTTCAGCCTCCTGCCCATCCTGGAGTCTTCCGACTGTCTTCTTGCTGTAACGAGAACGGACATAACAATGAACATAGGGTATTTGGAAGATGTTTTATTCTAATGACTACAGCTTTTCTAATCCCGACCAAAAAGCATAAGGGAACCGCTTAAGAGTAAATGGTAGATAAAGCGCTAATAAAAACATTGTTTCGAAATTACACCGTTTTTAATGTCGACATGGAAAAAACTCAAAACAGCAACCCTAGATAATGTTAGCGAAATTTATGAGCAAACATTTTCCTAAAATGATGCATTTCTTAAGCGTAATATGTTCCACCGCAATTAAATTTAAGAAATTTCGGCGTCAACGATTGTTCTTCATACAATACGTTACCCGAGAAAATATTTTTGCCAAGAAATTTGGTAAAACCTCTTGTCTATGGTTGTTGGTTTTATGTATCCTTTTTTAAAATAGGCTTTGAGAAACCTACAAAATTAAAAATATGCTTTTAGTGCTTAGTTATGTACCATGCCCTCTTAAGGTCTGACTACGAGTAATTAAGGACAGAAAACAGCACAAGCACAGGAAACGAGCATAACTCAGAACTTCAGACTTGAATTAAGGCGTCGTCTAGGCTCAAGTCCCTGTACTGACGTCAAGACTTCTGGCCGACAGATCACCTCTATGATACATTCATGATTGATCTTATTTTATGAAGTTATATTAAATAAAAATGTGTATTTTACACGCTTATTCCTTTTTCAACAATTAGTACTAAGGTTTTCCAACTTAAAAATAACCACGTAAACACGTATTTTCACCATTTTCTGTGTCGAGAAAATAAGATATTAGAAGAAGGCCTGAAATGAGTATACAGACTTGTAACGTTATTTGAATGCTATTGCTAAGTAGACGTCATTCACGCACATTACACAGTTTTCGGATAAACATCTGTAGGCTGTAGCTCTGCACTCGTTGGCAGGCGTGCCCCTTAATGTTCAGCTGATGTACTGCCTTGTGGTTTTCTATTACTTCTCTGGTTTGTTATTCGCAGAAACCGTTGTTCGGTAGACCACTTTGTTTGACGACAACTTAACTTACCCAAGCTTACCTCGTAACTTATCATAAACACTTACATACTGACAATGAATTGTAAGGTCGAGCAATATCATTGTAATTTGCTATGGTGTATTTTGGGTACGATTTTTTAAACAGCTGCAAAGACTTCTTTGTATATGAACCATATGTCAACATTTACTGTTTCTTCTCTGTTTGAAAGTGGATGCACAAATTTGCTCAAATTATTTACGCATTTCTAAATTTTATTTACGCACGAAATTGGTAAAAAAAAACTATTTATCTATGGCTTGCACGGTGCACACACCCAGAAATTCTAGGTTATTATACATCTGACCAAATATGATTGGTTGAAGTATCATTCAGGCGCGCCATACAAACTGCCAGCCAACATCAGAAGTTCACGACCACTAAATAACTTGAAGACCAAAGAGGTGTAGATATCCCGAAATTCGCAGGCCTCGAACTATATTGCTCGATATCATTTACTGCACAATAAGTGCTGGCTATCTTGCTATTTTAAACTACCAAGAAAAAGTGCCAAAACTTTGAGATTGTGATAAAATAAAGGGTTAGATTTTTGTGCCACCAAGCAATACCAGGAAACTTTACACGTCATATAACGATATTGTATTACATTGGTTGTGGTGAAGTTATTAAATAAGAGACCAGGAAATTTCGGGGGATTCAACGATCTGCAGGATAGACTTCACAGTTCTATGTAAGCTCTATCCTCCGCAACTTGTTCATTGGCTACTGTTCCAGTGAGTGACGAGTAGTGCGTTCTACAAAGTAACACGGGAGTTTGTGAGCGTCTTCATGCAGTGTTTGCTGTTGGCACAGAGATCTTAAGAACCCTTGTCACTAATAATGCTAAATTTTCCTTAATTTCTTTCAGATTCTAAATTTGTCACAATTTATTTTACAATATTTCAATTGGGACTTAGCTAATTACCTTACATTTTAATACGCAGATTGCATTCAAAATATTATAGCGTAGTTATGAAATAATTGAGCAAATTTAAAATTTGAGGTTAGTAATTATTTCTCATCTTGTACTAAATATAAAATAATTCCGACTGATAAATTAGTCCAAGAATACGCACCTAGTCGTAAAATGTAATGTTTCTGTTAAAGAGATATTGGCTGTACTTCGTCAAGTCTTTAAATTACTATACGAAATTGAGTGATTTTACCAAAAGTGGAGGCAACCTCTTAAGTACGAGTTTCGTAAACAGAGGCCCAGTCTTAAAAGTAAAGGAGTTGAAAATCAATCGTCTCCTTGAACGAATTCACAATATTTCTTAGTCTTCAGTTATTATAAGTAGCTGATACTCGGTAGTTGTACTGGTACAGACAATGCAAATAGTCAAACATACAATATGTCTCAAAGAGACACGTGACCAAGCTCGTCAAAGGAAATGCTGATGGTAAAACACAAAATTTGTTATCTGGCACCCAATGTAAACTGCCTTAAAAGCGGAATTCGAAAAGCACATTTAATGGAATGGTAGCAAAAGTAGAATATTTAATATACGAATTATTTAAAAGCAGAACATGAACGAATGGAAGATTTAGTACATTAAACACATCCCTTTTATGTAAAAATAGCAGTTTTCACCCCGCCATTCCATACACTGTGTTAAATGTGACCTACATATTATATTTGATAGAGTATTGAGGCTGAACGCCATAATTAGCAAGGAAAAAAAACACCCTTGTAGCAACCCTATAGAAGTGGAAAATGGCAACGTCCGCCACATTTCCCACTTGCGTAAAAATCTGGATAGACCTTGCCGGAAACCAAACACGAGTATCTGTGGTGGGAAGCGAGTGGCAGAGTGGCAGGAAACTCAAAAATAAATAACAGCAACGAGAAAATTAGTCAAAAAATAAACAGAACACAGTCAGTATACTGGAGTTCCTTAGATTGTTGTTGTGCATGAATATAGGTACAGATACTAGTTCCCGAAACGTCGCATCTGTTGCTAGGAGCCTACATCACCGTCTGTGTTATATTCGTTATGTTGTCTTGTCCTTGAACATTTCTGTCGCTGTGTTCATTGTGTGATGTCCTCGTTGTCTTTGTCCATACATGACGCCATTTACCTCTATCTTTGTTGACCCTTGCTTGATTTGACTATACTTTTTTTTTGTTACATACCGACTTTACTTCTATTGCGGAATTACTGGCGTGTTTCTTAACTACAACCATTTTTTGTTTTCTTGGTTTGTTTCTGTGAGGTATTCGTCTTCATAATAAGTCGTAACTTATTTGGTAGAATGAACAACGACACAGAATCCATTAAAACGAACTTTACTCGCCACACTCCAAGACTAGACAACATACCAAACCCAGCAACAGCACAAGTCTCCTTGCATGGCCACAGTTATCTCAAATGGCCAACTACATATTATTCACCCATGTTACCAACTTACTCACATTACAATTTCTTCGTTGTGTTTGCTCAGTTTCTTCCAGCAGCAGCTGAGCAATGAGTGACAGTTACCAGCTCTGCTGCTTTTACAGTGAGAGACTTACCAAAATTACGAAGCGACTTACCATTGAGTCTGGCTGCCGAGGGTATCTGGAGGCTGCTGTTAGTACTCCCTTCTCTCTGGGACAGCTCGCTCTGCAAAATAAAAGAAAATATTTTTATTTTATGTGCAGCTTGTTAAACACGTAGTTTTGCAAAATTCAAGAACAACGCTTCACGATAAAATTTCCAAAGGAAAAACTTGCCCATGTTTCCCCCATCATGTTTTGTAAAAACTTTGTACAAAGAGTAAGGTTTTATTTTTAGTTACTTTCCTTGGAAATATTCGTAGGTCTGTATTAATGTATGAATGTGTGTATATACGAATGTATGTAGGTATGTATGTATGTGTGTGTATCCATATACGTATGCACGCATGTACGTATGAATGCGTGTATGCATACATATATGTATGCATGTATGTGTACATGTGTGTCTACATGAATATATGTATATATGTATGCATGAATACACGTAAACACGTACGTGTAGGCCTACACACACATATATGTGTGTATACTTAGATACACGTATTTAAACATTTATATATGCATGTACAATTATGTATATATGCTTGTTTGCATTTGTACATGCATGTGTACATGAATCGCGAATGTGTGCATATATGCGCTTACATAAGTGTATGCACGCATGTGTGTGCGTGCATGTGTGCATTCATGCATGTTCGTACGTGCATGTAGATATGTGTGTATGTGTGTACCAACGTATGCACGTGTGTACATATGCGCGCATATATGTATATTTTCCTGTGTACTTTTTGATTCTACTGACAAAATTTCACACAATTATACACACGTAAAGTAGGAACAAAGACTGCGTATTTTGCATTTTATTGATGTAGTGTTCATGTTTTCAAAATTGTGGCCGTTTGAGAATTGTGGATCACATATTTCAAGAACCATTCACTTAATTTTAGCCAAGTTAGTCACATTGGCAGAACCCAGTGAGTGTATTCAAAAGGTAACAATTTTTGAAAATTAGTGCTAATTGAATGTAAAGATTAATGTCACACCTCTGAAATAATGTATCGCTTTTAGCCAATATTGGTATATTAACATCAGTTACATGAGTAACAGCTTTTTCTGTTTCGCAGAATCATCCAGATGGAGGCAACGAATGTCCTTAAAGTCAACAGCACAGATGAGTATGAACTGGACTAAGCGTCCAGTTCTACACGTTTCCAACAAAGGATATATATATATATATATATTATATGTATTTATATTTATATATATTTATACATACATAATGCTACAAGAGGATATAGAGACTTGCAGAGCCTCGTCCAGATTTCTTGGTTTAAGGCGGTTCCCTACATAGGCTGCGTTTGTGCGTGAGAGGAACAAAATCGATAAAGCGCAAGGTCGCCGCCGGCCGGCGTGTGTAGCGTAGTTTCACCCCTACGTGCAAGCCACTCAACTGGCGCGCAGAGCTTCACTAGTATTAATTTTCCTATGCGACTTTAAGCGGTGACCGTATCATTTGATCCGTGGGAAGTATAGTTTAAAGTCCAACGCGTGCTTCTATTTGTTCGTTTTTCGATTCTGGTTGGTATATTCCGAGATACGGCAGTCTGGAAAAGCCGTTTTTAGCCATTTTGGGAGTCTCAAAAATCATATCTAAAACACGCGTACAAAATTTTTAAACTTATAGCATCATACTCTGAAGTGTGTGTTCTTTTCGTAGACCAACCATTACGGTTCGCGTTAAGTAGTTTCGTCAAAAAATGAATACTAGCAACTACTGCAACGCATTTAAAACGCAAGTAGGGAAACCCCTTAAAAGCCGCGCGCCGTGAGTGAGTGGTCCCGTGGACATGTGATGTCCCCTTTCCCCCCCCCCCCTCTTCTTTGTGCTCGCCAGGAAACTTGAACTTCGTCAACCTTCGGCCGTGCTCGGCTGTTCTCGTGCTTCCCTCCCTTCCTCCCCTCTTCAAGGCCGTCTGCCGGGTGGAGTGAGCTAGCTCATGGCAGTCGTCAGGGGCCTGTCACTAGATAGGGCAAATGCTTCTCTTATGGACACCATTAGTGTGACGTCACACGATGACGATGGTTCCAAACAAACCCTCTGGGCCTATGCTAAACAATGATATAATTTTTTGCTCTTGTTCGTAAAAATCTAGTATTAGAGAAAGTGAACGAATTCTATCGTTTTCAGAATTAATTTATATCATAGAAATTACGAACAAAGTCTAACAGATAATTTTGCAGCGTACTCGAAGTTATGTATGTGTAAATAGTGGCGATGTTACTTAACCTAAAGGTAAACATGCACGTTGTTCTCGTTTGAATAGTAGCATTTACTTGCAGTTCAATGAAGTGCGGCACAAAAACAATAAATTGAGCATCTGATAACTAATCGAAACTACATTTATATTATTCGTGGTCATTCTTTAAATAAATACATCATTATGTTTTGTCATTTGTATGCTGTGTTACGATTTCGTCCAAAAGTATTTTAACGCATTAGGTGCGTTTCCCAGGCAATTAGCGAAGAAATTTTAAAATAATAATAATATTGGAACTGGTCTAAAATCGTAGAAGGTCAATTTCTTATAATGACTTGTGATGATTGACATAATTTGTCGTTACTATTCAAGTTTTAAGTTACCTCACAAGGTGTGCGGAATACGAAGTACGAAAACGTCAGCAATACATAACCTGTGCAGAAAGACAGTAATTAAAGGTACAGAATGCTGCATAATATATAGGAAAAGAAACTGAGCAATTTTACCGTTTTTACGGTAGGCCTAGTTTAATATGTTGCTTAACCTTTTACCCAAAGGGTATTTTATAGTTATGACTTAATTGTAAGAAAATATGACCTTAGGCAAGGCAATCAAGGTTGGAGAAATTGTGGGGTAGGGAACAAAATATTTTTGGGCAGGGGTACAGAAAATAGTAATGCAGGAGCATAGGCAATTATAGGTCAGAGGCAGTGAAAATTGTAGGGTAGAAGAACTATAAATGTGAGGCAGTGACACTAAAAATAATGTGGTAGAGCTACAGTAAACTGTAGGGTAGGGGAACAGTAAATTGTAGGGGCCGGACTATTAAAAATGGGAGGCAAGGACATTAAAAAAAATCATGGAGCAGAAGTACAGAAAATTGTAGGGTAGGGATACAGAAAATTGTATGTTACCACAATTAAACATGTGTAGCAGAGACAAAATGAATAAATGCTCACAACTGTGCTACCGCACAGCGGTGAGATAACATGTTCCCACCTCTAGAAAACCCTCTTAAAAACATCCCTGAACCTACCAACCCCCTTCACCGTCACCAACTCCTATCCATTTGTATGGATGTATACTGGAGGCTAAGAAATAAATAAATAAAAATAAGTCAATTTATCCTGCAAAACATTCCACTCCCTCGCTGACCTCACACACATAGACTGCCTACCTCGCTCTGTTCTGCTCCACACCCTCTCAATCTTCTGGCTGTTGCTTCCTCTCCCTCTATACCCCCCCCCCTTAGTTAGGTGACAATGTAACCCTCCCCATCCTCACCTCAGAGCTATAGCCTCATTCAGTACCCTTCCTAGCAAACCTAAAGCTCTTCTGCCCTTCGTAACCACCCTCTTCACCCGTTTTGTCCGCCTAAGGTCACTTTGCAGCACAACCCCTAGATACTTATATTGTGTGGCTTCTTTTATCTCTTTCCCATCCTATCTGATTATCACTCTCTTCCTAGTAAACCTGACTAACTTAGTCTTACAAACATTGATCTTCATCTGGTTTTCCACAGTTCAGAATCACAACCTGTCAATGTCTGTCTGAAAATTGACCCCACTGCCCTCCACTAAAGACAGTCATCTGCAAACAATCTTATTTTGCCACTAATCCCAATAACCATACCACTCGCCATAATGGTGAACAATACTGGATAGAGCAAACTTCCCTGTGGCATCCGTGATGTCACCTCGTCTGCCGTCAATTATACCCCTCCTTTCACGCTCTGCCACCGTCCTTGGAGGAAGTCCCCAATCCATTTCCATTTTGTCTATTTGTCTCACTATTCCAGTACTCCATTGTTTCAAACACTGACAAGTACTGAGCCTGCAGCATATCAGCTTTCTCTCTGTCATTTGTCGTAGTTTGTCCATTCATACTTGTCAATGAAGGGATCCCTTCCCCAACCCTCCTTACCTTCTTCAGACATTAAAAATAATCATAAGGTAGAGGTACTGTACAGAAAAGTTTAGGGTATTGGCCTAAGCACAAAATTGTACAGTAGGGGCACAGGAAATGCGAGGAAGAAATATTTAAAATTATGGGGCAGAGTTAAACAAAATTGTAAGGTAGGTGCACTGGATATGTTAAGCAAGGATATTAAATATTATGGAGCAGATGTACAGAAAATTGTAGGATAGGATACAGTTGTTCGATAGGAGTACAGAAAACTGTATGGTAGGGTAGGGTACAGTTGGATTGATGTAGGCCTACAGAAAGAAAATTGTATGGTAGGACAACTAAAAAATGCAGGGGCAGGGTCATGGCAGAGGTACAGAAACTTTTAGGATAATCACAAAAGATAGTAGGGTAGGGTAGTTGCATTTTAAAAAATGAGTGGCAATGACACAAAAAATCATGGGGCAGTGTTAGGTGCACTTAAAACTGTGGGGTAGGGGCATAAAAAATCATGGAGCATTGAAGGAGTAATTATAAATTTTAGGGCAGAAGCACTATTGGTAGGGCAGATACACTGAATATTGTAGGGCAGTCTCTGAAAATTGTAGGGCAGATGCACTGAAAACTGTGGTGCAGAGGTACTAAAAATTGTAGGGATAGGACATTAAAAATCATCGGACAGGGGCAATAAACGCACTAGGCCAGAAATAGATCTAATATTTTTTTAGCACACATTTGAACCCAGCTAGCAAACCCATAAGACTGAGATATTACATCAAATAAATAAATAAGCCACCCCTAATGTTCGTCACCAATGTATTCGTATAGGCTTATATTTTAACAGCCTCTTCCTAACTTCGTCTAATATGAAAATAATTAGTTTGAACAATCCTACAAATATGCGCGAATACAGTTTTAATATTATTAAACACATTATAACGTCCTAAGTTGTAACAATCTCCACCCCTTACAAAATTATTTCGTAAAGATGCATGCTATACAAGTCGCAAGGCCCAGCACGAATGTATTTTGTGTGTTAAATTCTTTCGTCTCCGACGATATCAGTTTACGAGAGAAGTCCTGCCGCACTCATGTTTGACATTATTTAGGTTCAAACGAAAATATTTGTGTTTTTTAACGTAATTACAAAAATACGTTGGGATGCTAAATGGAGTTTTCAATGTTAAACTTTCAAAACAAACATTTGTTTGGAACCAGCACTCTCGTGTGACGTCACAACTAATGGTGTCCATTGACGACTAACGATTCCGGTTGTACCAACATCAACATGTGATTCAAAGTTGGAAATATTGTTTTGCAACTTAAGCATTTTAACGATATTAACGCTGTTGTAAATGAAATGGACGTTACTTTTTTTAATTGAAGGTTTTTAAAGTGTTTCGTAAATAGAGAAAACTCTCCAACGATTATTTATGGCGTTGAGTTGGACTTCCTGACTAAACATTACACTGCCGTCGTTGGTCAAACTTGTGAAAGCCGTTACAAATTATAAATTAGACGAGAGTAAACATAATTTTAATTTTAAAATGTAAAAAAAAAAGTATAGTTAGTGCAACGTTTGAGTAAAATTACTTATTATGTTCAATTTATAAAATTATATGATAACCATTAATTCGTGTACCGGTAAAAATAATAATACGAGGGTTTTTCGTTCCTTTACAAAGTTCAGACACGTTAGACAAAAATTTCACAGTATAATATAAAGTTTCAAAGAAATATTTAACAGACCATTCTAATGAATTTATGAATATATATTTTTTAAATACGTAAAGATTACTTATACATATACTGATCATAGCAAACCGATTTTGAATATGTACTGATAGTCGACTGGAATAAGGCGTGTGGTAAGTAAAGGGACGTAAGTTCGAATCCGCACCCCGGCGAGATAATTTTTTTTCGTGGTCTTACAAATTAAAAACAAGTCGCAACGACAATTTACACACACATTTAATATACGGCATCGCCTTTACCAATACTTTTACTTCCACCAACGACGAGATTGCTGTACTAGCACACTCTTGCAGCAAATGATGTAAACAAACATGGTCAATGCACGCCACATTATTTCAGATAGAATTTCATGCTGCGTGGTTGGTACTTCTGGAAGTATTAGCGAGCCAAAAACACAACAGAAATAAGCAAAGAGGTCTAATCTGGCAGTGAACTCTCTTTATCCCTTCCATACTCTTTGGCAGTCGTCGCCCGTACTCCGTATAATGAGGTTGGTCCGGTCTTCTTGTGGCCGAAGTGGCACCTACGGTGTTTCCGTCAGTTTTGGTAAGTTTCAGTTATGTTTGCTTTAGTTTGTTTAATGGTTTCCGTTTGCATTCTCTTTTCTATTAATTTCTCTGCTTGTTTGGTGCCATTTCTGCCGCGAGGGGAACGTTCCCTTTGTTTTCATTTGTATGCCATTCGACTCAGCCACGGAACATTGTATTAATTTGAATAATGCCGCATTGCGTCCTTCCGACGTCTTTGCATTCACAAAATTGTAATTTTCACAATAAAGGTAATTGACTTGAGTCTTTGATGTTCAGTAAATTATTAGTAGTTAATTGCCCCATCCTACTATTTGTGTGTTACAAGATTGTGTGCGGTGGGAGGATAAGGAGATTTGGCCCTGACGGGCGTGTTGTACGTGCCCGTGTGATACAGGCTTGCAGCACCCTTGTGTTTTAGTGATACCACAAATTGAGCTGCATACGTCTGAGTGAGACGGGCTCAAGTAGACGAAGCAAAGCACATGCAACACAAGAAATAAGAGTGCAGGTACCAGAAGACCAGTTGACCTATGAAGCCCACATGAGTCAGCGTTCTGCAGGAAATACTGACGTATCGAAAGTTATTAGAGATACATATAACCCAATCGCCAAGAAGAGTTACGGTATATAGAAAGATCGTTGCAGCTGCAAGTATCGATCCCGGGAGAAAACTCTCACCATCTGCAGCACTGTCGATATTTATTGAAGCAAATTTAACAAGAAAGCAATACGATATTATTTCATCATGTAGCCAGAACCTTTATCATGTTATTTGCTACTGCAAAACGCAGAAATGGAATGTTACCCTCCTGAAGAGTCTAACAGTAACAGAAACAATAGCTAAATTAATCTACAAGATTTCTTAGATCATATACAGCTTCAAGACTGTGTAAGTACTTGGACGAAGCACAAGAGAGAACCACAGAGGAAGAGAAAGCTGCATTGCAACTTATATCGAAATGGGGGTGTGGCTGTTCACAACAGCAACAATTTAAGCAGAAATTTGTGAACAGTGCTGACAGTGATGCAAACATCTTTCAAAGTTCACTAGTCCCCTTGCGACTAGTATGCAGCATTGGTCCATCGAAAAAAAAAAAAAACGTTTTGCAAAATCGAGTACCCTCATCAACACGATACTGCAGGCCGATACGCATTCAGTTTACCCATGAAACATGCGATATTACAACAGAAGAAATAAAATAAGTCAAAAACAAAGCCGCGAGCCTGAAGAACACAGAAATACTGACGGGCAGTAGTAGTCTTATGAAAACAACCCATACTTTAATACCCACCATGGCTGTTGCTAAGGTGTGCAATGTTGTGACAGATACGGCATCAACAACGCTACGTGTGTGGAGAGACACCGAAAGGTTTCAACAAGTTGGACACGCAAAAAAAAAAAAATCCCCAGAGAATCCTGCTGCTTTGGAATTCAGACTGTGTATCCTTCATGTAAGAATTCGTTTCTTGAGTCACTCTTACATTTGTCTTAAAGATTTCCTATTGCAAAGTGGCAAGCAAGAAGTAAAGCTGACAAAGATATTGTGGAAGCAGCCAAGAAAAGGATTAAAAGTCTTTCAAAGAAGAAATGGGTTTGCTAGTCGATATATCCAAACCAGGCTTCGGAAACACTAATTATGGTAAATCGTTAAGAAGATTAGTTGCAGATCCTGAGACTGATTCACGTATAACAGGAATAGACATTAATCTCATGAAGAATCTGAAAGTTATAGTGAAGGTTATATCAATTGGGTTCTGCGTCGAACTGCACAAATTTTCTGAATACACAGAAAATACAGTTAAACTTTACGTATAGCTCTAGCCCTACGTCTCCTACAATGCATAACATCTTGGTGCATGGTGCGACAGTGATTCAGAATGCTCTTTTGCCAAATGGCCAACTCTCCGAGGAAGCAGCCGAAGCAAGAAACAAACATTTTCGTGTGTATCGACAGAAATTTTCCAGAAAGGCATCACAAGAATAGTCTAACAGAGATGTACTGAGCAGGCTGTTTCATAGTTCTGATCCGTTTCTGAGCAGCATTAGACGTAGACCTACGAAAAGAAGCATGCAATTTTCCACTGAAGCATTGCAACTTCTGGTTCCAGAAACACCACCTGCAACGCTCGCATATTCATTAGTGGATGGCAAAGGAGGAGGAGGAGAAGAAGAAGAAATTATGATGATGATGCTGATGATGATGATGATGAAGCTGACTATACTGAAAATATCGGCTTTGATTCTGATTAAGACATACACATACAATATGTTTATAAACTGCCTTTAGAGACAACTACCTACTTGCTGCAAATGACTTCCTGTATTTAATTGAAGGTATGCGACTGTTACGGAGAAAGTAGTTTATTGATGCTCGTTATGCTTGCATTACATATATTATTTACTTTACTAATACGCCATGTATATTGCAATTCTTTCGTTTTTTTTTTATTTCTGTGTTTCAGCACACTTCTGCAGCACACGTAATTTATGTTTAACTATCTGGCTGCGACTTTTCCCACGTGAAATTATGTAATGTAAACAATAACTCTGGATGAAATGTGTAATGAAGGCATTTTTACAGCTAACGTACTCAATAACAGTGAACTATAAATTGTCTTAGCTCAGTGTAAAGAGCGCGCGCAATATGCTCGTACGATGTCATAGTAATTCCCACCGCAAAGTCTTGCACGGAATACGAACCCGTAACCCCACCCCTCTCACACAAGAAACTTTATACAATACCTGAGTGAATGTTTAAAGGCAGACCGTGATTATTATTTCGTATGTACAGGTTTTGGCAAAAAGAAACAGCTGTTGAATTATTTCTCCGTAATCTTTCTCTTTTGTCGGGAGACTGTAACATTTCACTGCTTTTCACATCCTTAGTTTTCGAATTTCATCAAATCCTGAATTTGACTTGTAGATATTTACATAAGCTTTATTCTTATCAAAAAATCATCACGATATCTCAACGGATATAAGCGGTACAGATGACTATTTGAAACACATTATATTTTTTTAACAGTTTTCAAGGACGAATTTCGAAAAATCCTGAAATTACTGTTTTTGATACTTATGTAAGATTTATTTTAAAGCAAAAACCATTTCGGTATTTCCACTAGTTAAGGAGATAAGTGGTATTAATTAAAAACACGTTTTATTTTTTAAGAGCTTTAAAGGACGAATTTTGAAAAATTCTAAAAACTCTTTTCAGATATTTACTTAAGCATCATTTTAAATAAAAAATTACCTCACTATCTGAAATGGTTGAGGGGAAATCACGGATTAATGAAAAATACATTTTACGGCTTTTCACCCCCTTAATTTTTGAATTTTGCAAAATCGAAAAATTCGCAAATATGCATTTCTTTGGGTAATATTATGAAGTTAAAAAATTATGATAGCTTTACCGGTTAATGAGATATCAGGTATTATTTAAAAACACATGTCACTCCTTTTCACCCCCTTAGTTATCGAGTGTCGAAATATCCATTTTTAGTAGGTACCTACGGGCCAAAGGGAAGCTTCACTCAAAATTGCATGGTTCTAGGTCCAGCGGTTTGGACTGCGCGTTGATGAGTGAGTGAGTGAGTGAGTGTGTCAGGACACTTCATTTTATATTTGAAGATGATCGAAATTGTTCTGTGTTTCGCTGTGATGTTTCTGTAATTATTGTATTTTTTTTTTTTTGCTAACCGACATATATGTGTTATAATTTTGTCATAATATTTTGGAGACAACTTAGGTTACACATTATTTTATTTCTATATTTTCAAAATGTCAAATATAAAAAATACGCTAATAATGTTTGTTATCCTGATATCACATACATTAATTCCATTTTTAATGCATCTTGTATAGTAATAATATTCGTTTGCTCGGTCTGAATTTATGTTGCAACACACTTGTGCAGACAAGTTATATGTGTTTCAGGTATTAGAATATTGTGTTCGTGTCTCACCTTGACGTTTTTGTTACTATTCACATATCTTCTTTTCAACACGTCATATTAATAGTTTTTTAGTATTCAATAATTGTTAAAGCAATTCTAAACCCTGAAATACTTTTGACCAGCTTTTCGGGCGCGATTCCCCACTTTGCGCCGTGTTCTCAGAAAAAATGCAAGCTGTGATGCATTTTTTCCCAGCATGTTGCAAAATCAGTCTGATTATATATTAGAACGAAACCTTACGCTCGACCCGGTATAGGTCATTCGGGATAAAGTGAGCTCTAAAAATTTAACATTGGAAAAATATCACTAGCCGTTACTGCATATAATTCAACATTGACTATAGTTGCCTTACTGCTTGTATGGTTGGTAGCGAAATATCGCGATATAGTCCCGCGTGTTTTCCCATTTAAATTCAACAATAGAGAAACAAAATCAACCGAAATCGACGAAATTGCATTTAATGTAATTAATAAACCTTTTTTTTTATTGAAACTGTATCGATTCACACTGACTATACAATTTACCTTACACGCGCAAGCATAAAGTGACGTGTCCAGAGAGGTTAGACATTTCCTGTCGTTAGCCATTTCGCGCGGAAAGATATGAATTATCTGAAAATAGAACTTTAGCAGGGCTTTTTTGAGTGTTCACTTTATCCCGAACCGCCTATACCTTTGTTCAAAGCGTTCACTGTAAAAAAATTTTAAGGTAAATTTACTCTACATGTAATGGATGCTAATTACCTCTACAAGTGAGGGAAAATTACTCAACACGTGTCAAGGAATGTTACTCAACTGGTAATGTACTTTTTCATTACATATTGGAGCAAGCCCTCTAGGACAATTTGACATAACACGCGAGCGAATACACTATCTTGCGGAAGTTTCCACGCATATTCGGAAATCAAATTTCCCTCTCAAGGTTTGGGAGTATTACCATACATATGATGAGTAATATTACTAACTTTTTTTACAGTGTTATTTTGTTTAAGAGAAAACTTTATGAATTTTATAAGCAACATAACATTCCTTTGGTACAGTCTGAAAGAATTACAATCGTTTATAATATGTTTTATTTATTTAACTAGAAACGGACTGCTATGATTCCCAAAACCACTAGAAATGTTCGCAAAATTAATGTTTCACAGAACCTGGCTTCTACCATTAAGTAAAAAAATAAATAAATAAAACATTTAAAAACGTATTTATGATTTTTACGAAAGGGAAGTAATGATGTTTAAAATATTTACAGATTTTCTCCAATTAAAAATTTACTTCTTGTGAAAATGCCGCACAAAACACTTGTTGCCAAATTGATCGAGTCGAAACTAATTTTTTTAAAGTTTAGATTTTGTGACTCGCTTTTCAACAACTGCATCGTAGGTTACAATTTCTCGAGAGCACGGCACATGTACAAACCAATAATTCCTCGGCGGAAGTACCACATTTTGCTTACATGCTAGGCGTTCCATTACTATCACACCTACAGTTATGTACATTTTTATTTAAACGGTGCATTATAGGTGCTGGCAACAAGACGATTTTTTTTCCCTTACTATGTGCTGCTCGAATAGACAACACCAGCCGGAAAAGTAATTTTATGCTATATGAGGTGGCCACACCTGTTGTTTCCATGATAAGGGAAGGTCTGAAGACTGAATTTTTTTACAGGTTAAAGATCTCAATAACACATAACATCACCTACATAATTGTTATTTAACTTCCAGAGTTTTTCGTATTTTGACAAAACACAAATTTTTAATACCATTTTCAAACGCTCATACCTCCCTTGATATTCACCTATCTTAAAAGCTTCCCATATAATGCCAGCTTATGTTTTAAAGTGCAATCACCTCCCGGAATTTTGGCTATTAATCTACTTACATTCAAGGGTGTATAGTGATAGTGTTACAAGGCATGCGGTGGTAAACAATGACTATAGGACTCAACACTGAGTTTTCCGTGGGACCAGAAGATACTAAGAAACAGATACATTCTTCTTCCAGTATCGTACAAGAGGCCAGAATGGTATTCTTAAATTATATACCTTGGTATATACAACACACGTTTATAGGATATAGACCGGTACGCACATTTAGGCCGTTTAGGGTAAAATTTCTATCCGGATTGAAGCTGTAGTGGATTGAGGAATCCAGATTGAAATTTTACTATAAACACTTTGTTGTGGACTGAAATAGGAGTGAAGTGAGATAATCCACTCCACTTTTTGAGTAGATTGGAACGGAGAATCCGTACTGGGATTTTACTGTAAACACAGACTGGACTGAAAAGAAAACGTGCAGGACAAAGTTGCCGCCATATTGTGTAGTTATGTTTAGGTTAAAAATGAACAGAGAAACATTATAATTTAACAGAAAGCGTTTAAAGCAGGTATTTGTAAAGCTAAACGGCTTTTATAAAGCAAACGGAACAAAACAAGTGGTTCATCTCATGAAGAAAAGCCTTATTTGGAGCAACTGTTAGTTTTCGTTTGTCATCTGTTCTCCGCTCCGTACTGTCGCCGATAGATAGCATTATTATGTTTTCAGTTCAGGTTGACTTTAACTCGGCTCTTGTTTACAGTTCAATATGGATTGTAATATTTATCGTAAACACATTTCGTCAATCCATGTTCGCTAAATATTCACTCCTAGTTGACTCCACTTCAGGTTCAATTTGGATTAAAGTTTTACCCTAAACGGGCTAATTGAGTCCACGTGTTCAAAGCGCATAATCGGAGACAAAATATCGTGTCTTGGAACACGACCACGATACGCCACTGAGACCAATAGTTGACATAACTGCCTTTTATATCGCACAAACACAGCATGTCGCTCTTATTTGAGGGTTTAAAAAAACTGTTGGGGAGAGGAAATATTGAGTTGTGGAGTAACCTACGTTATCAAACTGACTAATTTTTATATTTTAAAATGCTGGAGAAATACCCCCGTAACAAGAATTGATTGCTCGAAATGTTTTTTTTTTTTTAACTAGGTTCCAAAATAACGTAGGACCAACGTGATTAAAAAAAAAAAATTAATTTACAGATAACTTCACGGTAACTATACATGCAATAATAAATTGGAGCTTTCCAAACAAACTTCTTGTGCCGTAAATATTGCAATATTTGTACCGATAGATCAAGTTTCTAATGTTTTGATTGAATACAGATAAAATTGGAAGGTTTCATTATGTATCACATCGAAAACACTGTTCGTAAATATCATGGCACCATTCTCATACACGAAAACTGTTAGAGCAAATTAAGATCATTTAATTCACTGGGTAGTAAAATGTTATTGAAATAAGCAAATTTATTTGTTCTAAAAAAACTCTCTGTGGATGATATTACAACGTGTAGGTATATGTAGTAACTAAAAACACGCACTGAAAACCTGAAAGATACAAACATAACTCTTGCCTGATGTAACTGATATCAGCAATATCGTTATTTGTTACCAACACGCCACAAGGAATTAAAAACATCAAGACAAACTTGCCAGATGACATTATAGCCAGTTGGGAATATTTCACTGCCTGCCTATCAGATATACTTTTTTCTCCGACTTAGAAGTCATTAAAGCCACTAATTTTTGGTGAAAAAAAATTCACAAGCTTTTTTCAATGCCATTGTGCAATTCTGCATTTCTGTTTTCTGGTCAGTGATTTGATGTTTAAGTCTCAATGTTTTGGTGTTCTACCAGCAAATCACAAACTTGTGGTGTCGCTGTTACCTTGTTGGTAGAGCCCACGATTTTTGGTGAAAAGAATTCTGCAACGATTTGTTTCAATGTCTTGTGTGCACATATGCAGCTCTGCTTCATGGTCAGTGATTGGCTGTTTTAAATTCTCAGCGTCTCGGGGTTTTACCCGCAAATCACAGACGTGTGGTGTCGCAGTAACCTTGTTCCTGTTGGCACAGTCAAATTAGCCACGTCCGTGCAATTAATTATACATTCTGCCAATAATCAAGAAGCAGACATGCGGATGTGCACGTAAGGCATTGAAACAAATTGTTGCAGAATTCTTTTCACCAAAAATCGTGGGCTCTACTTATTGGTTGTTCACTGTAAATTGAGAACTCACCAAAACTTATAATAAATAAAATAAACTATTTTATTGGGCCAATACATGTTAAATTTTGAGAGTGATGAAACATTCACATAGATTTTGGTTACAAGGAAATTTTCATACTGAAAATAATCGAGACGGCTGTAAGTAAAATGGCTGAAAGAAATATTTAAGCAATGTTCACTTTATCGTGAACTGTCTATATTATAATTGTCTGAGTCAAACGAGTAATACCTCTACTCAAAGACACACTGCCAATAACCACGAAGCACAGCTGTAGTTGTGTACATAAGCCAATGAAACAAGTTGATGCAAAATTGTTTTCGCCAACAATCAGTGGCTATAAAAATCGTGCAGTAAATCAAACATATTAAAATACTCATAGGCGCCAACAGGTTATATAATTTCATTAGCTAATTTTATGTCCGATGGTTCTGTAACACTTAGGCTAAGGCCCTGCGGTGGCGGGGAATGGCGACGGAATAAGATGGACGAGGGAAACGGGAATTCTCCGAGTAAACACGCCAGCCAATGGTGAAGTCTGCCAGGTTCCCCACTTGTCAAAATTCTGGGGTCAAATATGAGGTTAGACCTCGCCAAGATTCGAACCCGGACTGGTCGGAGGCGAGCCACTGCGCCAACCGCGGCCTTGATAACTTAATAATTTACTATTTGTCAATGATTATGGTTCAATTAGAACACTGTCGAGAATTTCGTTTTTTAACGTGGTTTGTTAACTACTAAAATCTAAATAATGTACTAACAAATACATATTGTACATTAGCTGAATCGTGTCGTTAAGGGTGATAAGTTGGAGAAAATTCATAATTTTATATTTGCGTAAAATAGTGTTAGCATTGTAGAAGTTATTCGGGAATATATTTTCATCTTACAAAAAATTAATTAAGCCATTTTCCTCATAATGGCACCTCAAAGTCAAAATTTGCGAGTTTTTACTTCATACACCCCCGAAAACCGATTAACATAAAGAAACACTAAATAATTCATAGTGAAACTACATGACACGGGCTACATTTTGAAGCATATAATAAGCCAATACAAAATAGCTTTTTTGTTTAAAAAATGCTTACAGTTGCAAAAGAATTCCAAATTTCAGAATTTTTAAATATAAAACAGGATTTTCTAATGAGTTTTTATGTTCATCAATCTGTAGTCCGTGACACGTAGTTTCACGGTGAATTATTTGGTTTCGTTACGTTCATTGGTTTTCGAAGGGTGTGTGAAGTAAAAACGTGCAAATTTTGTATTTGAACTGCCATTATAGGAAATCTGGCTGAGCTAAATATTTATGTAAGAGGAAAATGTACTCCCAAGTAACCTATGCAAAACTAACACTATTTCGTACAAATAGAAAATTATGATTTTTTCCGCCACTTTAATATCTTTAATTGAAACGGCAGGCTTCGTACGAGCTACCTCTGCTACAGTGATGTGCTCCGGATACTCGTAGAACTGCAGGAATCTGTTGCGCCGCGCAGACGGACCCGGAGAGAGCGTTAAACGTGGACCTGTATTGAGCGTTGCCGTGTCCCTAAATATAGAGTGGGCCCTGCAGTGCGCGTAACACGGTATTCACCTCCGTTGCATTCATGCTCTCCGGATACAAGTGGGACTACTTGTGGCTCGTCATGCTCGCGGTCCGGTCCGTTTTTCCCGGTAGTAAATTTTTTTTTATGTTTTTTTAAACCAGGTATAGAAAAATGTAATAATGAAGATTTGTGCTAAGGTGCATTTTTCAGACTGTTTAATAATGTATTAATAAATGATAGAATTAATAAATACCATAAAATTACCTACACCTCTTCCCATTCTTACTTACACTATTTATTCACACACGCCCGCACGTAAAGTAAATACACACATAAAACACAAACGCGCATGCGCGCACACACACCATCTCAGACACACACACACCATCTCAGACACACACACACATACACATTCACGCAAAGTGTTCCTTTCCCAAACGACTAATAAGTAGCATGAACAGAGAGAGACACATATTGTTTCGACCGTGTAGTAGGGATATCGAAATGTAAAAAGCTCCTTTTTTCGTCAATCACTCCATTGTTTTTTACATGAGAATAGTATGTCAGAGATATTTTAAAAGGCTATATATAACTAACAGTTTTCTAGAAGTAACTAAATCACCCATAGCTCCACCTAATTGATGGATCAGTCATTTCAGAAACACCACGTCACATTTTTCACAACGTGAGTTACTTACCCTTCAGTGCGCGAAACGCAAATGTTAAACACAGACGTGACACAAACATCATTTTTTTAAAAATAACATTATCTTGTTTAGAAGGTTTATCAAAATATACATTTTCAGTTTAACATTATTTAACCGCCTTTTCTTGTAAGTGACATGTAGTAATTCTCAAATGACTGATTCAATTAAAAACCGATTGAATATTCTTGGGATTTCAATCATATTAGTTGTAATGTGTTAGAACGGCCGTAGAAGAACAGTGTTTGTTGTTTGGCTGCAGTTCCCAAAGTTACCGAGAGTGTTGTACGTCTTTGGCGCTGCAACCAGGGTGGTCGGGCTCAAACTCCATCCACTTTTTTCCAGTGTTTCCATTATAAAGTATATAAAGATTGCTGGAGCCATGCTTTAGGATTGTGAGTGAAGGAAGTGTTTCGTAAATTGATAAAAAAAAATACGTTTTGATAAATTGTTTCTCTTTATAATGTAAACACTGGAAAATAGTGGGAGGGAAGTGGGTGGAGTTTGAGCCCGACCACCCTGATTGCAGCGCCAAAGACGCACCACACTGTCAGTAACTTGGTAAACTGCAGCCTAACAACAAGAGGGTCAAGTTTCCAAGCGTCTTCTAGGCCGTGGCAAGACGTTACCTCTGCTTCAGTTATGCTAGTCGGATACATAAGGAACCGAGAAACATTCGCGCCGGCCACAAGACCTCGTGAAGAAAGAACGGGAGTTTTTTTATATGATCTTCTTCCCTAACGGACAGACAAATAAATCACGCTCCACGTTTTTTTTTTTTACTGGGTGGACCTCGTTGAACTAGTCGGTCTTTTTTTCTAGATGTGCACTGACCGACTCGAGGTGGTTTAGCCGGGCTGCGACTAGTTGCTACTTTGGTATCCGGGCAGCATGAAGTGTGAAGAGGTTAGTCAGGCCGGCTCTTCAGTTACACCTCTTAAAAAAGGCCATTCATTATAATATTTTATTAATTTGTTTCAAATGTCCGTATTTTTCTCTAATATTTCAATCAATTATTCACAACGTAGTTAAATATTTTTAAAACTCATTTTGAAGTTTATTTTCAAAAAATAATTTTATCAGAAAGTTCACGAAATATCGTCATGCGTAAAGTATTTTCATTTATTACTCATTAAAAATTGTTTCAATAATAAACAAAACTGAATAACTCCTCTAGGATTTTCTTTCACTCCAAAGTGAATCTGTTGATGAACACATTTGGTTGTCCTAAAAATTAATGCATATAGTAATTAAATACCGCAAGACGGTGTAGCTAAGTGATAAAAGAAGCAGTGAGATTTCATTTTCAGAGTCAAATATCAAACATTTGCCACGACGACATACAAATAAAAAAGTGCGTCACCGTACATTTTTTTAAAATGTTGGTTAAATAATATTCTGCCGGAAGGATTTTTTGTATTAAATTTGTATCGATCTCCTGTAAACTTATCATTCCAATTGTCTCCTTCAGACCTTGATGTTTGATGCGGCAGTAACGATACTGTTTTTCAGAACAAAGTAAATCGTTCTGTCTGTAGATTAGGCCCATTTGTTTTATCCTAAATCACTCCAGACATACAGAAAAATTGCAGCGATGATTCCTTAAATAAGCCCTAGTTGATTTTCTTCCCATTTCTCCTGCCTACATTTACCCTAGGCCGTAAAACTGTTTAAAGGCGCGTAAAACTCTCAACAAACAAAATATGACAAACAATGACATTTTACTCACCAAGGGCAGAAACTTCCATGTTTTTCATTGTATGTATTAGTAGTTTATTCATTAATTAACACTAATATGGGGCCTTTTTAGTTTCGTTCTCTGTTTTCTTACAGTTTAATTTTTACCTTCTTCCTTTTCTTTAAATCTTTTGCGTCTATATTTGTTGATTTTGCTGCTTAAAAACAATCTCAGTCTTATGGATTTATACAGGGTGAGTCAGGACGGCGTGTGTTTATTTCTTGTGTTGATAAACCACGTAGAAAATCAATTTGTCCCTAAAGTGAAAATTGTGGGAGTAATGCTACCCTGAAAATATACTTACAAATTATATTTTAACTGACACTAAAAAAACTATTTAATATTAAATAACGAAACTTTGTACAGTGTCTAATAAATGACTGCTTTATTCCAAGTATTTTAGTTTGGTAACGTCATTGGCCCATTATTGTTGAAATAGGGCTCGACACTTTCTTCTGCATCTAACTTCGGAACTCTCCACTGTAATTCATGTTTTACTACAGAAAATTAAACAGGAGCGGAAAATTAATTTAAAATGTCGTCTTGTTGAAAATTGCTAGGATTAGCCGTTTTCAATGTAATGTGCATTTTTGTAACGCCTGAAACATATGCAGGCATTACGACGTCCTTGCAAGGCGTGTAACCGAGTTAATAGGCGTGTTGAAATATCTTAGATGATGAATCTGTCACAATTGCAACATGTATATTAGTTCGGTTAAACGTTTTACAAGGAAGACACAATGCCTACATATGTTTCAGGCGTTATAAAAATAAATTAATTTTGCATATGATTTTCTCGAAAACGGCTAATTCTAGCAATTTTCGACGAGTCGACATTTTTTATTAATCTTCTGTGCCCGTTTAATATTCTGTAGTAGAACATGAATTACGATGAAGCGTTCCGAAGTTAGAAGCAGAATAAATTACCGTGCCCCATTTGAACAATGATAGGCCAATGACGTTACCAAACTTAATTACTGAGAATGAAACAAAGTCATTTATAAGGCACTACAAAGTTTTGTTTTTTAAAATTAAGAAGTTTTTAATACCTTAGTGAAAATGTAATTTGTGAGTCTATTTTCAGGTTTGCACTACTTCCACAACTTTCACTTTAGGGACAAATTGTAAACACATTTTCGATATGTTTTTGGCGAGCCATCACCACACGAAATTAACTTACTCCGTCCTGACCCACCCTGCAGTATATATGCCGCAGCACAGCATGCAATGTCTTGAAACAATCGCGAGTTAGTCACAACTTCTTGCGGATGCCTGCTTATTGTTAAGTTCGAAGAAATATATATATTTTGTACACTACAATGTGTCGCAAACAGTGGATAAAGACTTTGGTGTTAGAGTTACTTACTTTAACTTTCTTGTTAGTCTGTTCGGTAAGAATTTGGCTATCGATTTTAAAGTAACGTCCCGATGACGTATAACCTTGAAACATGAATCATTGCTCAGAACTTAATGAAAACGCAATATTAACTCGCTGTCTTGTCTGTTTGTTTATTTTCTAATCGGGTAGAACATTTTCTTATTTATAAAATTTATTGCAAAACTTTGCTCACACAATACTAAAAATTATAAAATAATTACTTACGTAACATTTTTAACATGCCATTTTTCTAAAATCGGATTAAAAAATATAAAATAAATTTTTCTATGGAAATAGTTCTAAAATTTGAAACGAAAAACGTAGGACGCATGCAATAGAATATTGTAAGTAGTATAGAGAGTAGCTGTCGTTGATAAAATCTCACACAACTGTGCAATAAATTTGTTAGTGACTTATTCAGCCGTCAATTTGCCCGCGTCTCGTGTTTCTAGTTTCAAATCTTTCAAGTATTTTCACAGGAAAAAATTAATTGATATTTTTCAGTGCTTTCAAAAATGTGGTAACAGAGACAGTTAACATGTTTCAAAGTATAGATACGTCTACGTAATAAAGGTGGGTAAAACAAAAAGGTCAAGTGCATTCATTTTCGCGTAGTACGGGCTCTAGTGTTCAGGGACAGTTTTCCGCTCGTTTAGTAGGCGGAGGCAGCCGCTGGCGCAGAACTATTGACTCTGGTCAGCAAAACAAAGATGTGTAGTTTCGCAGTAACCTTAAGGGTGTTCAAGTGCGATAAAATAGTAATTTTATATTTTTATGAAATATTGTTAATTTTATAGACGATACTTGTAAGTACATTTTCCTCTTACGATACAATTTTTAACTCGGATAATTTTCTCATTACGGTGCATCAAAGTCGAAATTGGCATGTTCGGCTGCCATGCAAATAGTGAAAACCAACTGATTTACGTAATTGAAATAATTCACTGTGAAATAACGTAATGAAAAATTTTTAAAAAATCCCGTGAACTATTTTTGTATTTAAAAAAATTTCTGAATTTTCAACTTTTTTCTTGTATTTTTACGATTTTTTAAAAAATTCAAATTATTACGTTATGGTCTTTAAAATCCTTTATTGCATAGCTCATGGGATGTAATATCACAGTGAATTATTTTATTCAAGTAGGTCAGTTGGTTTTCACTATTTGCATGGCAGCAGAACAAGCAAATTTTGACTTTGTCGCACCGTTATGAAAAAACTATGGAAGCTACAATTGTTTTGTAAGAGGAAACTCTACTAACAAGTATCGTTTACTAAACTAACACTATTTCATAAAGGTATAAAATTATGATTTTATCGCACTTGAACACCCTTAAGAGCGAGCTATAGTCACCGTCTTGAATTTTTGTATTTTATGTCATAACTTTTCTTCTGGCTAAATCTTTGAAACTTTAACCTAACTCCTGGATAGAATACATATTGATAGAGTTTTAGACACCATAAATATATTTTTGTAGTTACTGTTGCTAGAGATCGAATTGCTGTTAGAAAATGTTTTATTACTTTCTTAACTGCAATTCGATTTGTAACAACAGTAGCGGAAAATATAGGCCTATATTATTGTGTCTAAAATTCTATCAATATGTATTCCATTCCGCAGTTAAACTAGAGTTCTGAAAAGTTATGGCACAAATCACAAAAATTCAAGACGGTGACTATCTCCCACTCATAATCTCTTAGGCACGTTCAAATGAGTGATGTCTCCGTAAAAAAAAAACACGTTGACAAAAAATTGATTGAACTATTGTGAATATACGCCATTGTTATGCTAAGACAATGATATTGGACTTAATTATTTACCCCAGTTGCAATAACCTCTCATAGAAATTAACGTTGTCAAAAACACGAAACAATGCTGCATACGTGTAGTAAGGCACAGTTACGATGTTTATTCTTTAAATTATAAACGAGAGCAGGTATAGAAAAAAAAATTTGTACAGTTTTATTAAAAACTGTGTACACTATACTTAGTAATTATTTTAAAAACATTACATATGATTGTTTCAGTTAATCATGCAGGTAAGGGAATTCTCATTAATGAACTAACTAGCCAATTTTATATAATAGTTTATCTAGAAAAAATTATAGACATAGTAAAAACAACAGTTTTTCGACATCTGCTCTCGTTTAGAAATAAAAAAAATTATCAATCGTGAAAGCAATATAAATGATGGATGACCTTAAAGCAAGCTTGTGCAAAAATTGTTTACATAAATAAAGGATCCTATCACTAGACTTGCAAATGTCACGTTAATATTGACAGCAGACTGAGCTCATCTGGCTTCTGGTGTTGTCTGGCAGTTTGTATGAACGCATCGAAGGATTTCTTAAACCAATGATGTAAGATCAACTGTAAAATGCCCACTATTCTATAGTCAGGGACCGGTGATTTTCGCGAAAATATGTTTGTCCCAACATGTTTCAGTGTCTTACGCGTACACCTGCAGCTCTGCTTCGTGGTTATTGGCAATGTATTTTAGTGCAGAGGCGTTGCTTATTTGACTGCACCAATCAGAACTAAGTTACTGCGATACCACACGTTTTAAAGGCCTATTTACATATGGCAGTGTCCACGGACGTGACCGTGTCCGAACTTCGTTGTTAGATTCGCCCTCGCTGTTCACATTTATTATATCCGAAGCTGGTCCAAAATTGTGATTAATTAATATTTTGTCCACTTCCTATTGATTTAAACATTCTATTTTTTCCGTGTTTGATTGCAATGTTTTCAATTTTATACCTAGTTACGAATTCCCACGAAAATAGTTGAAATTTTCTTCTGTCTTAGGACACAACTTCGGACAAAACTTAAGATTGGTGAATATTTGTCTTAGG
The DNA here is from genome assembly GCA_003012365.1 of Medauroidea extradentata. NCBI lineage: Eukaryota > Metazoa > Arthropoda > Insecta > Phasmatodea > Phasmatidae > Medauroidea > Medauroidea extradentata. The sequence goes on from PNEQ01037556.1 coordinate 27,454, forward strand.
ACCAAGCTTGTCCTAAGACACCGTAACTTCGGGCACTGATGTGACGCCACAGGCTCACGTCCGCCAATCAGCACATTCTTGTCCTAGGACACAACTTCGGACATCGCAATTGTGAATAGGTAGGGCCCGGTAGTTTTCGCGAAAATATTTTTGCAACATTTTGTTTCAGAGCCTCACGTGCGCACCTGCATCTCTGTTTTGTGGTCAGTGATTGGATGCCTTAACATACAACGTCTGGAGGTTAATACCGCAAATCACAGACGTGTTGTGTCAAAGTTATCCATGTACTCATTGGCACAGTCTAATGAATAACTACTCTGCACAAAAACGCTCTGCCAATAGCCATGAAGTTGAGATGCAGATGTACACGTAAGGCATTGAAACAAAGTGGGGCAAAAATCTTTTCGCGAAAACTACCAGGCCCTATGAATAGGCCTTGACTAGCAGGTATAACGACAAGACTCAGACTTAGAAGCGTCCAATCGCTGAAGCAGAGCTGCAGGTGTGAACGTGAGGCATTGAAACAAAGTGGGGCAAACATATTTTCGCGAAAACTACCAGGCCCTATGAGTAGGCCTTGACTAGCAGGTATAACGACAAGACTCAGACTTAGAAGCGTCCAATCGCTGAAGCAGAGCAGCAGGTGTGAACGTGAGGCATTGAAACAAAGTGGGGCAAACATATTTTCGCGAAAACTACCAGGCCCTATGAGTAGGCCTTGACTAGCAGGTATAATGACAAGACTCAGACTTAGAAGCGTCCAATCGCTGAAGCAGAGCTGCAGGTGTGAACGTGAGGCATTGAAACAAAGTGGGGCAAACATATTTTCGCGAAAAACACCTGTCCCTACCTATATTGTACGGTTACGCAACGGTCGAAGGTCCATAGCCAATATCACGGAATATGCTCAGGTGAGCATAGGCAAGTGAATTCTAATATGTTAAATAATAATTGGAAATTGCATGAATTTTATTCGTTGCATAGTTTCCGTCTGTCGTTTTGTGTAGTACCAAAACTCAACGTATCACTAGAGGTACGTCAATTTCGCAGATACACTCCAGGTTAGGTTGAACGCCAAAATGTATACTTCATAATCACGTGTGTGATTAGCTGGCGGCTGTCACGAAACGCATTTAACTACCGCAAGCCAGTAGTAAATAAGGAAATGTTTCATAGAACTATCGCTTGTAATGTTGTTAGCCAATGAATAATCGACTGTATCCAGAGCGTGTACAGGACTGAGAAATCTAGGCTACTGCCAGATGAATCCGCGAAATTGACGTACCTCTAACCATCACCGAAGTCACCACGTTTCACGTACGCCTCTTGCGCCACAGACCGATCCAAAACTTTCTGGCAGCGAAATACGGCTATCAGTAGCGAAGTAAAATGATTTTGGGCACAACTGCCATTGAACTTAATTTCGCGGATCGGTACTAAAACTAATCTACACACTAAGTTTTATTTGTTTTTTTTTTTTTTTACTGGTAATATGTTCAACATCTAGCTCTATGAGTTAAGGTCCCTGTCTACCTGCGCTTGAAACGCATTGCAGTGAGTTACAAGTAATCATATTTGGAAGAAACATCTCTACGCGCATTACGTTTGCTAACCTATGAAAAGAAAACACATTTCAAACAATGTTTCCATCAGTTTAAAAATTTGGATCGCTTATTGAAACCACGATTTTCAAGACTCTCAAAATGGCTAAAAACAACTAAACTGCCATATCTAAGGAAACTCCAACCGGATTCGGAAAACAATATTATAAATAAGCGCTGGAATTTGAACATAAGTATCGCAGATAAAATTATACTGTCACCGCTTAAAGTCCCATAGGAAAATGAATAACAGTAAAGATCTGCGCGCCAGTTGCTGGGTTTGCGTGTAGAGGCGATAATACATTACACACGCCGATCGACGTCACTCTTAACGCTTAATCGGTTTTGTGCCTCACATACTCCAACGCAGCCTACCTAGATAAAAACCCTTAAGTTATACTATACTTGCTTGATACTTGTTACGTTGTAGGAATTTGTTCACTTGTCACTGTAGGATGTGTGAAAAAAGTTGGTTTGCCAACACATGACATCGTTACATGCGACGAAAAATGACGATAAATTAAAACTAGTTTAATATGAAGAATAATTAGAGGCCCAGAAATGTCTTGGGTTCAACGACACTGTCTGCTGCTACAGTGAGTGGACAGTTGTACATGGGACAAGATAGCACGGTAGTCAGTGAGTGTTTTCATACAGGTTTACTACTGGTTCACTGTCTTCAAGGAAGAATTTCAGTAACAATGACCAAATCGCGATGATAATTTACGGGTACTGTAGTTTGAAATCTAACGTTTTGTCAAATGAATTCGCGTAATTTATGTCTTATATATTCGCAGACGAGTGGTAGAGTAGGCTTACTGCTTTGTTCTATGAGATGTGTATAGCTAATATAAACGAGCTAAGTGGCGCAATTAAAACAAGTTAGTTAAACGCACCTGGGATGACTCAGGTCCGATCCCCGGCTCCTGCCATCCGAATTTCGATTTTCCATGGTTTCCTAAATCGCTCGAGGCGAATAATAAATAGAGAAGGTGATTTATCGCGGGAAAAGTTGACTGTTTGCTAGGCTTCAATGTAATGTATTCATTTCGTACGCTTTTATTTCGTTACTGGCGAGTCCCTATTTGACTGGGCCAATGATAACTCTGGTGCACTACTTCTGGACGTCTGTGACTCGTCTGTAAACAACTAGACTGTGCTACATAACCGTCTGCCAACAATACATGACACATACACTGATTTGCAGAATACGCTGGCAGAAAACATTCTCGCAGTAAATCACCTTCTCTAATAATTGGATAGTTCCTTAACAAAGGTCGTGGCTAATTCGGGGCGTGTGGTGATCAGAAACAAGGTAAGCTGGTGTTTCCTCAGAACTATACAATCTCGGTGCACACAGCAGATAGCAGTAATAACCGTACAATTGAATCCACTAGAACGTAATGCGTCCACTCACAAGTTAGCTGCAATGCGCCCATTATATATGTAGTTTGATGTCCACTGCACAGCTACATCTCAGAGGCATGCGTGTACACGAGGAGGTAAACAAGTACAGTTTAGAACAAACGCATCTAACTTTGCAGCACAGTCACCACACGCCACTGCCTAGAGGAAACCTGACAGTTTATTTTAATGCCTAGCGACAGGAAAATTTCGAGAATTCAATGACCCGCGTGCTAGTCTCCATTGTCCTATGCATATCAAGCCCCGTCTATTTGTTCATTGTCTGCTGTTACAGTGAGTAGCATCTAGCGGACAAATGCAGGGGATATTGGATATTGGATTCTGACATGCAGGTCACTGAAATCGCGAAATTTTCCTGTCCCTATTAATGCCATACATCCACATCTACAACTCTGCTCTCTAGTTACCGGCAGTGTGCCTGCATGTATAGGCGTCACTTATTTGACGTTGCGGTTCAGAACAAGGTTTATACTGCAACCCCACACGTCTATGATTAACGACCTGAACCCCAAGACGCTGAGATTTAAATATATTCAATCACTGACCGTGAAGCAGAGCTACAGATGTGCACAAAAGGTTTTGAAACAAGTTCGTGGAAAATAAAATTTAACCAAAAGGTAAGGTAAGTGGGTTTTACGTCTCCTAGACAGCGATATATAATAGACAGTGATAACACAACTTGGTACAATGACAGAAACTGGGAGAGGAGTCGGCCATGGCCTTTGTTAAGGATGTTCAAGTGCGATAAAATCTAAAATCATAATATTATATTCTTATGACACAGTGTTAGTTTTGTGCACAACATTTGTGAGTACAGTTTCCTCTTATAAAAACAATTTTAGCTCGCGTAGTTTTCTCAAAACAGTGCAACAAAGTCAAAACTTGCACGTAACGCTAGTACGCAAATAGTGAAAACCAATTGACTTAATTATGTGAAATAATTCACGGTGAACTAACAATCTATGAAGTACATAATAGAATATTTATCAAGCGATAACGTAATATTTGGTATTTTTTTAAAATTGCAATTGCACAGGAAAGAAGTTGCAATTGCAACAATTTTTTTAAGAGTTTTTGAAGTTGTTTTGTTACATAGTACATGGCTATGGCCCGGTAATTTTCGCGAAAAGATTTTTGCAGCACTTTGTTTCAGTGCCTTACGTGCGCACCTGCTTCTCTGCTTTGTGGTCAGTGATTGGATGCCTTGATACACAACGTCTGGAGGTTAAACCCGCAAATCACAGACGTGTTGTGTCGCAGTTATCCGTGTGCTGATTGGCACAGTCAAATGAATAACGACTCTGCACAAAAACACTCTTGTCAATAGCCATGAAGTTGAGCTGCAGGTGAGCACGTAAGACACTGAAACAAAGTGTGGCAAAAATCTTTTCGCGAAATCTACTGGGCCCTCAAGAATTATCTACAAAACTAACACTATTTTCATATAAACATAAAAATTATATTTTATGGCAGTTGAACGCCCTTCAGAAACCATCACAGCATTCGCCTAGAACAATTTCGAGAAACCATGGTAAACCGAAATCAGGATTGCCGGAGGCAAAGGATCGAACCCGGATCCTGCGAATACGAGTCCAACGTATTACCGTTGCGCCAACTCACTCGCCCCCCTCCCCCCCAAAAAAAAATCAGTTGCTGTAAATATTGTAGGACGGTGAGTAAAACAGTGGAGCTGGCACGACTACAATATGTGTATCGATTACTTGCGGGGTTGTCAGAGAAGGTCTGGTGAGTGCTTGTAAGTACAGACATGTAGTACAGTTAGTGGTTGGTACTGACCTGCGAGGAGGCGGCACTAGGAGGGTAGTCGTCATCAGTAGCTGCTATGGTGAGTGCCCTGGAGTCATAGATACGTGAGCTACCCACTGAGTACATACTGCCCACTGACAACCTGCCCCACCAGCCTCCCTGCCGACCCCGCCCAGTAGAGCGTGTAGAGGCGGCTGAGCTGCGCCTGCTGCCTGTCACAACACACACACCCTCTGCTCTCTATACACCACACGTCACTGCTCTCATATACATTATATTATACGGTACTACATTATATTAGACAACATTACATTATATTATATTATATATTATATTATTTAATGATATATTATTTTATATTATATTGTATTACATTACATATTCTTAAATAATACCTAGAGATGATGGTATATCGCGACAATTTTTTGTTCCAACATAGCCTTGAAAACTCTGATACAACGTAGCAGTCTGCAGACCAATAATAGGCATCGAATATTACAACAGCGGGGTTCTTATTGGCTCAGTGAAATAAGCCAACACCTCTACGTACAAGCTAAAGCCAGTAATCTTCTAGTAAGCTGAACGTGCGTTGAAATCCAGCAAACAGTCAAGTTTTCCCGTGGTGAACCATCATCTCTAATTATACCATATCACAGACTGAATAATACCGACGTGAAATTACGTGGCGGTTCATTTGATATGGGTGAACAAAGTCATTTATTGGCTGCCCGATGTTGTTGATAGCAGCCCCGTGTATGTTTGGCTCCTGCATGTTATGGCAGGTTTCTTATTGGCCTGGCTATCGGTTAGTAAGGCAACCGCCTCATGCTGATTGGCAGTAGGCGTCACCGCCTTGTTGCTGGCGTGTGTGACTGGATAGGGTGTCCTGCCGGCTATTTCACTTCTGTATTCCTAAATATTCTGTGACCACATCTTGTCACCTCATTTCGTATTTCATTACACATTCACACACATATTTGGTTAGGGCGTCAATATTTGTAGTTGTAAATTATTTATTTAAAAAAATTGATCTACAAACAATTATAGGTACGTTAGTTTAACAGATTTAGTCATTGTCATGTTGGAAGCCAAGAACATATACTTCAGTTTTCCTTCTCTAACTGGATGATGGCTACTTTGACACACCTTCGACGACTGCAGTCTTGTAATAAATAAGTGAATAATTCTGGTAGCTTTCACGTGTTACCTGACTGTACGCTTACGGGTTATTAAATGATATATTGTCAGTGGAAGTGCACGGCCGAGAAATTTAAGTTTTTGCCAGATGAATCCACGAAATTCACGTTGTATAATATTTGTGCTACTAAAATAGCATAAATATAGAAGAACCAGAAAACAACTACAAGTTAATCAGTTCAGATGAGTTATCAATTGTTTATATTAATGCACGTAGACTAACGTTTCCTAAGTTGAATTGTAGATAATTTGTGAGTTTTTAATAATGAACCGCGGACATCAGAATAGTTAGCACAAATCTTAGCCAAGTATTGTGAATATGTTGCGATGTGAACCACAAAAGAGATGCAAAGTTTTTCACGAACAAACTAAAACTGTTAGGGCGTGTTTCTCAACTCGTGGCTAGCACAGAGCATGACGTATATTTTGATATGTATACGCCTGGTTGATGTTTTGCACCACGTTTACCAATACCGTGAGAAGTGTCTATAGATCAACTGGGAAGTCACGCCTATGTAAATCACTCAGTAAACTTGCCGTGATGTGCGATGTCAACAATTTCCCAGGCGTTGTAAATAGCGTTACCATTTCTTGACAATGGTGTTGGCTAATGCCAGCGACCTTCACTCGCTAAGTAAAGAACTCCTGATATTGTCGTCAAGTGTTGTTTAGGTTATTTTAACTCACTACTCACCATGCCGACTGAGCAAGAGTATAATCCCAGCTATTTACAGGCAGTGTCGTAATAATTGACCAACCGATCACAGCGTTGTTATGTCAATGTGTAATATTTAAAACTACTACCCCCTTGTTTTAGTAACTGCCATCACTAGGGAAAGGAGTATTTCGCGAGTTCAACAACCTTCCTGTTAGAATGCACTGTACCGTACATACGCAAGCCGCGACCATTTATCTATTAGCTGCACAGAAAAAAATACTTATTAATCACCACAAAATATTTTGTTATAATGGACCTTACCAAATTTTTATGTGGTGACCACAAAAAATTTATGTTGTCCCCAATAAAGTTTTGCAGTGACTACAGAAAATTTTGTAACCGCTACAGAACTATTTTGTGAGGTCCGTATTGACAAAATATTTTGTAGCTACCACAAAACAGTTTTTTCTGTGTGATACTCACTGGAACAACAGACAATAAGCAAATAGACGGAGCTTGAGTATGTATTGGATAGTGGATTATAATATGCAGGTTGTTTAACTTATATTCCTTTCCCTACCCATCACTAGAAACACCTGATATTTTGAGACACGTAAGTACTATGTCTTCAGATACTTGTATATTGTCTGCTGCTCCAGTGAGTAGACAGTTGTACATGTGACAAGGTAGTGTGGCAGTCAGTGAGTGTGTTCATACATGTCTGATATTGGTTCACATTCCTCAAGGAGCAGTTTCGGTAAGTGTAATCCAGTCGCCAAAGTTATCAACGTGTACAGAATTTTGAAATCTAACGTCTTATTAAATTAATTCGTGAAATTTACGGATCTCTACTGATATTTAGAGACAGGAAGTTTTCGCGAAATGATTTTGCACCACTTCGTTTCGTTGCCTTACGTGCACACCTGCAGCTATAGATTCGTTCTTAGTGATTGGATGCCTTAACTCTCAGCGTCTTTGGGTTCTATCCGCATATCACAAGCGTCCAATGTCGCTGTTAACCTTGCTCTGATTGGCACATTGAAATGAAAGACGTCTCTGGACAAATACACACAGGCAACCATGAATTAATACCGCACATGTGCAGGTAAGGTATTGAACCATAGCGTGGCAAAGATCTTCTTCGAGAAAACTCCCGGTCTCTACTGATATTCGAGAGAAAGTATTTTCACTGGCTTATTTTGATACCTTACGTTCATCGTGTAGAGCTGCTTCAAGGTTATTGGCAGCGTGTTTGTGCAATGACGTATCTCAATTGACTGTGCCATTTAACAAGGAGGTTACTGAAATCCTGTGTAGGACTCCAAGAAAGTATCCAGTCATTGTCCATGATAAGAACCTCTCGTGTTTGGTGAAAATATATTTTGCATCAACGTGTTTCAATGTATTATGTGCACATCTGCAGTTCTGCTTCATGGCCAGTGATTGATTCAGAGTCCTCAAGAACAAGCAGGAACGGATCTGGGCTTTCCTTCGCCCGGGGCAGGAATTGTGATTCCCCCACCCCTCCTCTTTTCCTACCCCCTTCTTACATCAGTTCACTCAACCCAACAGTAATAAACGTTTCTTACATACGTTGTTTATCCTAGTAGAAATACATAAAACTAGTACTTACTAACTACACTGTAAAAACACCTCCTTAAATGTTTGGAAGTTATTATCCCAGACGCAGTATGGTACAGTTACCATACTTCCGTCTTGTAAATATGCAAACTTTTACAGTTGTTACAATACAAGTCTGGTATCTACAGTATACATTTGACTGTTTTATAAAATGGTTTAGGATTGCTACTATGGATGTCTGGGAAACTATTCTACCATACCTACTTTCCTAGTGCTCCTATACGCACGTCTGGCAAATTTACAAACTATTTTTAGAGTGTAGCAATGTTTTAAGTGTGCATTGTAATTATAAATACTGTATTTATAATATTATAGTGTTCAAGGTTAATAAAAATACAAAACTAGTAACAGTCTAAATATTGGTAGGTATTGTATATTGTTTACACTTCTTTACATGTCATTCCCAAGTACAAATGTTCGGCACCACCAGCGTCCCCTGTAACACGGCGCCCGGGACAGTCTGCCTTCGCCCTGCCACCCCCTCCCCTTGTCCTCCCCTGTGGACAAGTTCAATAAATAGTGACCCACTCGTGTGACTCACACGAACTCGACTTCAGAAGCTATTTTGTCTTCGAATGAGTCCGGCAAATTTTCGGGTCTCGATTAAGGAACCATCTCAGCATTCGCCGGCAGCGATTTCGGTACACCATGGAAAACCAAAATCCAGATGGATGGAACCGGTAATCGAATCGAATGCTAAGAGTTGTTCTGGTCAGGAGTGTTCGGATTTTATGGTTTCGGAGACTTACTATGAGATGATCAATATACATTTAACGTGTCGTACTCGTGCGTTGATTATTTACTCTGTAATAATAAACATTTACATGTTTTAGATACATACGTCACATAGTCCGATTCCTCCCCACCTCTTTATATGCTCCTAAATCCACAGCTGACACCAGAATATGACTCCAACGTATCGGCTTTGCGCAACGTCGCTCGGTAAACAGCTTTTGGAAAAGTACTCGGTCAGCCGCGTGCCTGTCGGTGAGTGGGTGTTGCCACGCTGGTGTGTGCCGGACTGGCAGTGCGGCCAATTAAACAGAAATAGAACGGCAGTGTCGTCAGAGCTGTACAGCGAGGGCCGCTTGGAGGACTCGACGGGACGGTGGTACACGCTTGTTATCGCGGGTAAGCGAACAAAACAGGCGGACGCAATTTCAACGCCTGGCAGTGCTAGGAAACAAGACGTGTGTACCCAGTAGACGGGTTATTTCCGTCTGTTTACTCAAGCCTCAGTAAATCTACGTGCTCACGGCAAGTGTCTTCTCTGAGGTAACACGGTTTCTTCGTCGTTCCTGTAGCAACTTATCACTCCGCCTCGCCCCACATTCGTATTTTCCTTGAACACTAAGATGTTTTGCTGCGACTTAAGATTCCACTATACGCCTGATATACAAATTCTTTGTTTTAAAACCGTAATATTAGTTTTACAGTATAAATCAAACACTTTTGTTTGAAGAACCAATTAAATGCATGTGTTCTGCAACATTTCTGCCCTAAATTTGCATTACTTGGTAAATACAATTTGTAAACAGTGATAGAAAAAATTTGTATCCATTTTTCTATCATTGTTTACACATTGCATTTAATGCATAAAACAAATTTAGTGCAAACGTGTTAAAGAACACATACGTTAAAATGGTTCTTTAAACAAAGGTTTTTTATTTATACTCTAAAACTAATATTACGGCTTTAACACAAAGAATTTGTACATCAGGTGTATAGTTAAATCTTAAGGCCTCGCTCTTTAGTTTTCCAGTGGTTTCGAAAATATTTTTTTTTTAACGCAAATCAAACCATATATCAAAAATTCATTCTTACAGTTTTAACACTTATATGTCATCGTTTGTATCTGAACTTTTCTGTTGTAATACACCAAACGGATTTTTAGATTTTTGCCCCTGAAATATCACATGTTTTGCTATCCAAATAAGCCAAAATGAAACAAAATAATTTTTTGCTAGCAAACGGTGGGATTACTAAGTTTTTGTTAAATCGCTTCCGAACAAAAACCATTTTCTGCATCGAGAAAAATTAAATAGTGCTAAATGAATAAAATTGCAGGAAAAATTGTGAATAGCTGTTTATGAGTGTTTTCAGTGCGTAAAAATGCTTTCTTGCACACAGATTTCTGAATATTGAAAAACTGCTTAAAATATCCTTTAGCAATGTGCGTGGCACCGAGATGAATAAGTGAAGTCAGTGGTGACGTATTGTCCGCGTACCAGATCCGAGTCCCTGGCGCGGACACTATATGTAGCTTCAAAACCTACTAAGCGACATGGAACGTAATTTAACATGTAAAACCCTATGCATGCTCCCATCGTGGCTCTGAGGTAGGCAGCGCCCTTAAGATTGAGATACCGTCGCCGTCTTGATTTTTTGTATTTTTTAGTCATAACGTTTCTTTTGGGCGAATTTATGAAACTTTAACCTAACTGCCGAATAGAAAACATATTGATAGAATTGTAGATCTATTAAGTCTTTGTTTTCCGTTACTATTCTTACAGGTCTAATTACAGCTAAAAATTACTTTATTACTTTCTTTACTGCAATTAGATCTATTGCTAAAGATGTATGATGTCTAAAATTCTATCAATATGTTTTCAATCCTTTAGTTAGATTAAAGTTTCATACATTTACCCAATAGAAAAGCTATGATACAAGATACAAACATTCAAGATGGCGACGGTTTCTCCCTCTTAAAACGTTCTGTTTGAATATGAATCGCTGCGAAGTAGCTTTGTCATAAAAATTTTTTGTTTAAAGTGTAAAGTAGTGTAAACAAAACATTGTGTCAATATTTATGTATTTCAATGTATTTTTGGTATGTATTTAGCTTTTTCAAGACAAGCTGTACGAATAAAAAAATTCCACGAAGAAAATAGAACAACCTTTTTAACTAAAACTTCAAACAACAATTTTTCTTTGCGGCAAAAATACTTCACAAAGGCGTATATTCGAACAAACTTTGTGCCGTGACAAAGAAAGTGTTTTAAGTGTCTATTAAAATGAAGTCATATTGACACTGGTAGTAAAATTAACTGAAATTATTTTTACAGACCTTTATGTTGAACACAAATATTAGACTATCTTGGCTAAATAAAAAAAAAATATTCTCAAAGAAAACATTTAAAATAAAAAATTAATTAATATCAATGTTATGTTTTTTTTTTTTTTTTTGCAGTAAAACAACATTTCTTACCGAAAGTTGAACAGCCACCAAATAAGTGATTTACGTTTTACCTAATTAACTATACGAAGTTTAAAATGTGGCCTCACCTCTCGTGTTAATTTTTCATTCACATATTAAGTTATTTTTGTTGGAGTTACTCCTCATGATATCTATTATAGCGCTACAACATTATAAAATTCCCTCCGGCTTTAGACATAAATTTAAAAAATACGTTGACTGGTGACATTAAATCGCCGAGCATCTATTTATGATTTTAAAAATTCATTGACGCAATACTTTATAACTATTTGCAAGATGGTACACAGGACGATTCTGAGCTCGACCGACAAACTTTGTGGGCCAAAACCCATATGAAAAATAAGGTAGAGTTTACATATAAGCTAACAGTTTTGCCGAAAGAGCATTATAAGGAAATACCGAAAACGTGAAAATGGGTATGAGAATCTATTGTGATAAAACTACCGAAAGCCGCTGGAAATATAGCAAAAAACAAATGGATACGTATTGGACGATATGAAGGCCAATTTCCCGACATTATGAAATTGGTATTAATCAACCCTCTTCGTAGTAAAATGGGGTTGCGGGATTGCGATTGTATGGCCTTTCGTAATCGCAACGATTTATCGTAGTTTGTTGTCGGTTCCAGCCTATGAAAGAACGTGTCAAACAAGAAAAATAATTGCCTCAGTAAAACACCCTACGGCCAACCTTTTCCCCATAAAAACAGTGACCGAAGTAACGGAGGGTAGAAAGGAATGTAGTTACCCAACGCCTGTGTAGTTATGCAACTAATCTGACACCGCTACACCAGGGACCGCGGTGGTCTAGCGGCCACATTGCGTGCCTCCCGCCTAGGAGATGTGAGTTCGGTCCCCCGTGTGTAGCACGTGAAATTAAAAACAAATGTTGTGTAAGCGAAGCACCCTCCATCGAAATATGTTTGAAAATCTGCGGCCGTTAGTATGGATGGATAGAAGAGAAGGCGGGAAAGTGTCAGTGGCCTATGCCAACGCCGGTGTGCAGACGGTGCGGAACGTTTTCTTAGACTCAGGATGGCTTGCTGTGGAGTCGAACCCGGTGCATGTGACGTTTGAGCACGTTGAGAAATGCGCTGGAAGTCGGCAGTTGTATTCGTGCTGCTGAAGATGTAGATCGTGCTCTGCGTTGTTATGGAACGCCATTAGTGGTCTGAACTCGCCGAAATGCATCTTGTGTAATGGAGAAGTGAGGGGCAAATGCACTGGCAGCACAACTCTTGTACAGGGAGAGATATCCGAACAGAAGACAGCTTCTCACACAACATTTACTGCACTGCACCGCCGTTTGCGGGAGACTGGCTACATGGATGTGACGAGACAGAATGCTGGGTGTCTGCGCCATGTAAGGAACGTGCCGAAGAACAAGTGTTTCACGTGGTTGAAAACAATCCAACCCTCAGTATGCGCACTGTCGCTGACTGTCTGAACACCAGTAAGCTTACCGTTGTGCGGGTATTGCACGAATAGATACTGCATCCATATTATTTGCAGATGGTGCCAACTTTCCGAAGCGACTCCATTTTGCGGAATGTTTCCTGCACCAACTACAGGCCTGAGGTACTTGATTTTACAACGAACATACTTCTTACTGAAAAGACTTTATTCCATTGGGATGGCACATTAAATTCGCGCATTATCCATGTCTGGTCAGATGTTAATCCGTATCCCATATTTACTCGCAGTCACCAGCAGTGATTGGGCGACATGGTGTGGGCTGGTATCATTGGTGATTTGTTAGTGGGACCCCACCTACTTCCACCCCGCCTGGACAGCCACATGTATCTTGTGATCATACGGGAGACTTTGCCGGAGTTATTACAGGATAATCTACTCCAAGGCAAGGTAAGGGAATGTGGTTAATACAGCATGACGGTCTATTGTGCGCTTATCATCCGCACGTACATGGACAATATATTCCCTGACCGAAGTATGGGTAATGGCGGACCCAATGCATGATCTGCACGTTCAGCAGACCTTAACCGTTGGATTTATTCTTTTAGGAACTGTCGCAGAGTTACATGGCGCAGAATGAAGATCTTGTCGGGCGGATCGTCACAGCGGCTGGCAACGTTTTCGACATTTCGGATATCTTTAGACGGGTCTGGCAAAACATGGTGCGTCGCTGCGAACTGTGCCTGGAAGATTAGGCCGGTGCATCGAGCCTTTCTTGTAGGTATAAATATGTGAATTAAATGAAAAGATTCACAATTCGTGTTCGCTTCTTACTTACGACGCTAGACTCATGTGTGTGTCGTAGTTGTGTAACGAAGAGATGTTTATGGCTCTTAACAACTGAACAACTATGGTCTTGTGAGTCCATGGGGAGAGGGGGGGGGAGGGTAACGATGTGTGTATAGATCAGCACCATATTGTAAGGGCGGGGGGGGGGAGATCCCCGGGCATTCCTGCAGACCTGCGGCATAGTCCGACACAACTGTTGCATTCGAAAATTCGGTTAGACACCGCCGGGTATCGAGCCCGTGTCGCCTCGGTTGGAGGCACGCGATGTGGCCGCTTGATCGCCTCGGCCCGTGTATTAGCAGTGCCAGGTAGGTTGCATAACCAGACAGGCGTTGGTAACGCAATTCCTGTCTAACCCGAGATACTTCGGTCACTGTTTTTGAGGAAAAGGATGGCCGGAGGATGTTTTACAAAGTGGACTTTCTTTTTTGCTTAACACATGTTCTTTCATAAAAATACACTAAAAGACGATACAACGTTGCGGTTATGAAATGCTATACGATCGCAATCCTGCGTACCCCATTTTACTACGAATGGGGTTGATCAGCACCAATTTCACGTCGTCAGGGACCTGTATGCTTGTCTTATCCTCTGAGATGTATCCGTATGCTTTTTTTTTCTATATTATCATTTGTTTTCTATAGTTTTATTACATTATATCATGTTCAACCATTATCATATGGTCGTTTCTTCTTTACTATACTATTTGGGCCAAACTTTTATGTGTAGTGCGCTGCTTTATTTTTCATAAGGGAGTGTCCCACAAATTTTGTCGGTCAAATTCAAATTCATCTTGTAGATTTTTGAGTAATTCATAAGGTCATGTATTTTACCAGAGAGATAAAATTATATTTTTCATAAGTGTTTCTAAACTACCAACATAACCAAAACAGTAATGCCAATACAGTTTGCGGAACCTTGAAAAAGCAATCAATGTTAAAATGACTGCTTCTCCATTGATTAATTAAACCGAGTGACGTGGCACAAAGGTAACACATTGAATTCGTATTCTGTACCACCCCGGTTCGATTCCCGGCTTAGGACGTCCTGATTTCGGTTTTCCATGGTTTCCCGACATCACTCCAGGCGAATACTGGAAAGGTTCCTTAACATAGACCATGTCAGGTTCCTCTCCCTCCACCTGTCCTTGTTGTGTGTAACCGTTTTCAATGACCTCACTGTCGAAAGCCCAACAAAATTTAAAAATAATAATAAATTATCTATTTTAAAGGTATCCCTGTCAAATATAATAATTCTATGTAAACGTTTCTTAGGTCGAACAGAGTCTCAGGCTGCGTCTCACTGCACTGGGATGTTCAATAGGAAAAGAGTTCGTTAAAAACAGTTACTGTATCTTTATAAATTGTCCAAGGATTACAGTTAAAATTGCATATGAAAGAGGAATGTTTATAATTTGTAACAGTGCGAAAATTACTTGAACTGAAATTTAACACGTCAAAAAATAAACAGTAATTGTATTGTTTTGAAAGAAAAGTACTTCCGTTATAGGTGCTTCAGGTACACCACTTTGTGAGGAAACCTTCTTCAAACGTATCTGGCAAAATAATTTATATGCTTGTACGTAAGGAAATTTTAATAATTTTGCCAACATTTGTTATAACATACAATGTAAACATTTGCTTTAGTAAATACATTTATGGTGAAAACATGTACCCATGAGCATGTATTAAAAAATCCGTAAGCAAACTTTTTGACATTTTCTTACGCACACGCACAAGAGTTACTGTAATATGTAAACTTAAAGAAAGATTTCTCGCAAAGTGCTCTCCCTGAAACATTAATGACGGAAATACGGGTGTTATTTTGATAAAATAATCTCCTGTATTAAACATTTTTAAATTTTAATTCAACTATTCTTTATAATGTTACAAATTACAAACCATCAACTTCGTTATAGATTTTCAATTGCAATTTTTTTGACAGTTTGTATAGTTGTGGTAACTGTTTATAACGAGCTCTAATATTGTACAATCAGGTGCATACTCCACAAGCAGTCATTCTACTAATTTCCTTGAGGAGTTTTGTGATGAGAAAAAAATTCAATAATAATAATAATAACTAAATAGATTATTTACTTATACATTTCTTACAAAACATAAATAAAGGCATAGTTTCTCACTGAAGTCTTATTCAACCAGACATTTCATGTCAATGGTTAAATATACTTTTATGTATGAAAAAGTAATCTTCAAAACACATCTATTGGAATATTATTAATTTTAACGTTGATTATTCCTTTATACACCATACAATACTGAAAGAAATTCAATCTAAATCGACATAATTATATTTTATGTAATTAATAACCTTTTTTTATCAAACTATATAGATTCCCGCTGGCGGCACAATTTATCTTATACGCGCAAACATCAAGTGACGTGTCCAGAGAGGTTAGACATTTCCTGTCATTAGCCGTTACACGCGGGAAGATACGTATTGACACAAAATAGAACATAATCAGGGCTTTTTTGAGAGCTCACTTTTATCTTGAATTGCCTAAACTAGACTTGAGCATTGGACAACACTATAAGAACAATATTATCACGACGCTAATTTTCGGACTTTTTTTTTTCTTCTCATCCATACTCTAAATAGGTGGTAAAATTATTTTGGTTTGTAATTTTAAAGAGTATTCGGTTATTGGGAAGTCATTGCTTTGAATTTAGGATTGTCGAAATCTAGAGTGTTCTCAGACAGTCTCTCAGGTAGAGTTTTTGTTGTTCACTGTTCCTGGTAGCCTACAGAGTTTGTTGCACTGCAGCGCTAGTGAATTCCATTGCGGACAGTGTCCTGGTAGTGTGTGCAGGCCGATGGCCC
>PNEQ01037557.1:0-37239 GCA_003012365.1 Medauroidea extradentata
TATATATATATATATATATATATATATATATATATATATATATATATATAAAATAGTAAAGGTAGTGAACCCTTTATCCACTAAATAAAAATATTTGAATGATTCTTTATTTTCTGGCCTCCATATAAATTCTGGTTGTACAAATAAATCAAACTATTTCTCTTGCTACAATTTAAACACTTTAGCTTAAATGGAAATTGTAAAATAAATTCTATAGTCGATTTAATATAAAATACACAAATTAAACATAACATGTTCGTTGGATTATGTTAGCGATGAAGAGATAAGTAAATACGTTTCACAAGTTACATATTTGACTGCAGCAGGATTACATAACATGTAATGTAAATATGTTTATAGGCCTGGTTATGCAGTGTACATAAAGGCCAGCAAACAAATTTAATAAAATATTTTTAATAAACAATAATTAAAATTTGTATTTTCTTTAGTAAACTTTTGTAAAGTAAGCGATGAACTTGTCACACTGGGCAATGATGATAAGAGGGTTTTACGGCCTTTTAACACCTAGGGTCTTGAAAGCCGATTCACCCCGGTCAAGGGGGGGGGGTTCAACCCCTATCTCCCGCCCCCTTGGTTTCGCCACTGTATATGTGTATACAGGATGTTCCGGGAGTAGACGTCAATAAAGAGGTGGGCGATAGAGGGGCCCAAGACCTACCAAATAAATCAAACTTGTATAATCTGATTCGCAACCATCTGAAAGTTATTTTTAAAGAAAATTTGGTTGTACTCTACATTGAACTAAACATTTACTGATGGTGGAAAAAGTAATGGTCCATGTGGAACGAAATTTGTGTACTTCAAAGGTGGTTAGTGTCGTCACATTTTAAAACACATTTCATGTCACTGAGAGTACAGCTTCGTGGTGTAAAGAAATCACTTTCACAAAAGTTGTTTGGTTCAGAAAAATGCCTCCAGTTTGCACGAGGTAAAAAAATATTAATGGGTCACTTAAATTATCATCCCCCATTGGAAAAACTACCCCATAGAATTACCAATTCATTAGTAAAAAGCAATATTTAAAATTAACAAACGTTTATGTAGTAAATGTGGAAACATAACATAATGCAGCAGATCCACACAATGTAAAAATCAGCAATAAGGTTTAAATTAGTACGTGAGTAAATAATTAAACAAAACTTTATTAAAATAATATTATTACAAAGTTTTTGAAATTATTAAATGTATTTTGTATGAAATATGTCTACCCTTACATAGTTGCTGCTTCATATTCACAGCGGCCGCGGTTATGTAGAGGCTAGTGCCTATCATAGCGAACTGGTTGTAATTCCTGAATAGGGTCAGAAGCATATTCTATGCATTTTATTAACGATACGATACCACATCTTTGCATACAGACTATTGGTTAATATGTGGCACATCTAGGGTGTACTGTGTGTACAATCACCAACATGTCTTGTAGCAGATCATATGATCCACAAACAAACTCATTATTTTCTAGTCGAGAAACAACGCAAGATCTTGATCCGAAGAAAACGAAAGGATTGTAATGGAAAGATCTGTGCAGCTCTTGACAGCAATGTCTTGTAAGCCGATGAAGGTACCGGCTCTCATAGCGCAGTTGGTAAAGAGTCAGTCTGTGGTGCGAGAGGTCCCCAGTTTGCATCTCGGTTCGGGCATGTTTGTTGTGTTGTCCTTAACCTCATGTCATTTTCATCGACTCTTAACACCTTGTTTTTAAAATGCTGTAATGCCCTCGCGTTCACCCCATCACCATTATGGTGAATAATGTGAGCATGGAGTGGTACTGGAATGGAAAACAGGGGTACACGAAAGGACCACCTACCAGGCCATCTTCATGTATTAGCCACAATTCCTACATGCAGAAGAGATGATTCTGAGGCAATTCAGAAATTACACCCAGTTCGCTATGATGGGAGGTGAGTGCACTAGCTTCTACATAACAGCGGCCGCTGTGAATATGAAGCAGCAACTCTGAAAGGGTATCTGGTGATGTAATTTGTTTATCTTAACTTTCTATTTCGATAAAATCTATAAGGTTCGATAAAATCTATAAGGTTTGATAAAATAACAAACTTACAACTTGCATTGATAACATTTCATTTTATCCTCACAATTTAACTGTATTACATTCAAATTACATTTTAATAATTTTAAACACTGTGTAATAATTTTATTTCCATAAAGTTACATTTAATTATTTACTCACATACTAATTTAAACCTTATTGCTGATTTTTACATTGTGTGAATCTGCTGCATTATGTTATGTTCCCACATTTACTGCATAAACGTTTGTTAATTTTAAATATTGCTTGTTACTAATTAATTGGTAATTCTATGGGGTAGTTTTTCCAATGGGGGATGATAATTTACGTGACCCATTAATATTTTTTTACCTCGTGCAAACTGGAGGCATCTTTCTGAACCAAACAACTTTTGTGAAAGTGATTTTTTTTACACAACGAAGCTGTACTCTCAGTGACATGAAATGTGTTTTGAAATGTGACGACACTAATCACCTTTGAAGTATACAAATTTCATTCCACATGGACCATTACTTTTTCCACCATCAGTAAATGTTTAGTTCAAGGTAGAGCACAGCCAAATTTTCATTAAAAATTCACAACTTTTAGACTGTTATGAATTGGATTATACAAGTTTGATTTATTTGGTAGGCCTTGGGCCCCTCTATCACCCACCTCTTTATTGACGTCTACTCTTGGAACATTCTGTGTGTATGTATACACACACACACACACACACACATACATATATATATATAATTTGTGTGTGTGTTGTTACATGTGTGTATATATGTATGTATATAATGTGTGTGTGTAATATATATACAACACATATATATGTATGTATATGTATGCATAAATACATCCATAACCCAGATGAAGGATCTACAGCGAGAGAACGTCTTTGTGCCAAACTCCTTTCGTACAGCAGGTAGGCGCGGGTAGAGATAAGCAAATGAACGGTAGTCACCTGACTAGTTTGGGAGGGAGAGGGAACGAGCATACCGCTGGTATGCAACGCCGAGGAGGAAAGTATGTCACGCAAGTCACACACGCCAGACTAATAGGCATGTACAAAACATGAAAATATGTTTGAAGAGAATCATATATTTTCTCTCAAAAGCCAGTCACAGATGATATTATGTATGTATATAATAAATGTCAAGTCCATAACAGTAACAGTTGCAGTACCGATTTGATGTATTAAGTTATCGTTTTATGTTACCCAACATTAAAGAAAAAAGAACCGTTTTAAATTGTATGTAAGGTATTTCTGTCAGATAAAAATTAATCTTTATATCTATATTAAACGCAATAACTTTTTGCTAGAAAGACATTAGGACGCCAAAATATTTTGTAGGTCGGCGTTTTGTAGTTATTTTTCTAATAAAGTAAATGAATTACTCATGCATGTTAACCTAACTACAAGAAAAAAAACATTTTTTTAACCATACAGTTGAAAATTCTGTGATTTTCATGTGAGAGAAATTTCTCCTACTGGCAGGAGGGACGCCGTTGCCAGCTAGTCAGATTCCTCATCATACACTACAATGATCTGGGTTTAAGGCAGTGATCCATCATTTCTACTCCTTTACAATAATTAATTTTTAAATACTAAATGAGAGCAGAGAACGCACAACTGTTGCACTGTTATGTTACAAATAAAAGGAACAATCTAATAAGCCATCAGGTAGAGACAATGTACCCCTGCCACCCCCTCCCAAATACTTGATGCACGACTTATGACAATATACAGCTGAATTGATCTGAGTAGTGTTATGTTGTTTCATATAAGTGTCCACGCGAGGCGTCTGAGTTGAAAGGCATGGACGGCTTTTTATCAGCCAAGGTCTTGAGAGTTGTAAAGTGGTGAATAGATATGGATGTGAGGAAGGGTGAAATGCAAGGGTGAGGGAAACGAGAGATCCTTGAGGAAAACCACAATGATAATGGCAGGGGACGAGGGAGTATATGACCCCCTCCCCTTAAATTGATCACTGAAGGGGGAAAGGAAGTTGTTTAGAAGCCTTCACGATCTCCCAACTTCATGGAACGAGTTATAAAAAAAACCTTGTAAGTTGTGAGCAGGTATTTATAAAAGTGTTTCTAAGCAAAGAGCGTGTAGATGTCTTACGAGATTTACACACTTTTGACTAGTCCATGAAAGCACATTTTAAGGTGATTTAACAATTTATAACATAACAGTAAGCACAGAACATAGTTTGTTCGCACGAGAACTGACTTCTATGTACTCTAACATACCATTTCACAACACAGAAAAAGTGGTCGTGTGCAATGAGATGCTGACATGGGAAATTGTAATATTTAATATCTTGTGCATACACAAAAGACAGCAACCAATAACAGCAAAGACGTTTGTGAATGTCTGCCATGATTGTTTGACCCCAAAAATAAACGAGAACAAAACAAAACACGAACATTAAATTTTAATACTAAATACTATTTTTTCTATTTTGTAAATTATGTTTTACGCTGTGCAGTTTATAGGAACTTTGTTTCTGTATTTCTTCAAAAACAATTCCACTTCAAATATGTTTCAATTGCATTTGGTTGACTTTTATAGAGCAAGGAATGTTTCAGATTCGTCGAAAAAATGCCATTACCATAAGAATCCCATTGTGAACAAATTTTGCACAAGATGTCTGGTCGTGCATAGTTTCTACTGTTATGTTATATGTTCTGTGCTTATGTTTTTTAACTGTGAACCAACTGTCACTCCTCTCCTTACAAACTTCGGGAAAAAAAATTGTTAGCCTTCAAAACAGCATATGTGCTCCTTTTCTTCTCAAAAGCCTAAAACGTGTGGTTGCAGGATATCATCTGAAACTAGTGCCAGTCATCTGACATAGGGTTAATGAGTTATTTAACTTAGGAGAACTCGGAAACACGCGCTACTCCAGTTCACACTCCTAGGGTTCTAATTAAAAACAAAGTCTTGTTAGTGGGTGCCTGTGATCTAACGTGAAAACATGTGCAAGTATTAATTTCATTCTCTGCGTGGAGCAATTGGGGATGAGCGTTGATGAATGAGTCAATCAATTTGGAATTCTCTATTTTATACGTAGATCTTTCAAATGTATTACTCATTTTACCGACTACTGAATTCATCCACTATACTGCTAAATTCATATTATGGTTTAAATACACATACAACACGCACACGTGACAAGCGTGCAGCCAGAAAATATTTATTTAAGAGAGCAAAAGCTGCAGAATAAACACTTCCGGTGGAAGAGTGACGCCCACCTAAAGTAACAGCAATCATACAATTCATTTCTTTTGTTCCTGGCTCTGCTGTGCTGTAATACCGATTCAAACGGGTTTCAAAAACTTGTTTAGAATGTCCGTCACATAAATTTGTCTTAGTGTTTCGAGATGTTAAGGATAATTTAAAAGGAAATTAATTTTTTTTAATTTGTTTTATTCGTACTCAAGCTAAACGAAGTTCAAACTTTTGTGTAAGATTCCCGAATGACCCCATTCAACAAATTTGTAACGTTTGAAAGAATTAAATCTAGTTCATTATTACTGAAATTGTAAGATTACACGTAGTAAAACGTGTATTACAACAAGTTAATTTTCAAATAAATACGCACAAAAATTAAAAACAGATTTTTAAAAAATATGTTTTCATGTAAACCTTATATATTCATATCGTACACTGATATATAAACATCCTGGTGCAGGTATGACATGTGTGAAAGCACAGAGACTGTGTTTTTGTAGACCACACTAAAACTAAAAATAATCTATAATTCAGGTGTGTATTATATATGATGTCAGGTCCTCGTAATGAATTATGCGAACTGAAAATGTGTGCTGGTGGACCTCACTTTAACACAGTTATTTGCATTCAATAAATAAAATGTTAAGATAAAAGCAATTGTCACAGTAAAAAGTATGTAACAAATACTGTAAACAATCAAAAGCTCACACCTTCAACGTATCAGTTTGAGGTGAGGATGAAGCAGTGACCTAATGTAAAGGGTGATGCAACAGGAGAACTCAGAAAACTCACATTCTCCAAATGAAATAATACCAGATAACATTGCCTGAAAACTAGCTAGAATAGCTTTGGAGTAATGAGCACCCTAACTTCTAAACTAGCTCCAGCTGAAGTTCAAAATTTCTTTTAGCACACTTTATTTTGGTAGATTCGCAAAAATATTGCACAATTACAAAAATTCTTTTGCGGCGTTTTGATCTAGTTAACAGTAAAAACTGAGCCGTACGATTGAAGTCAATTTTAGTGAGTCAACACTACTAAGAAATAAAAAAAATAACAACACTAGGTACTTGCGACAGGGTTGTAACGACATTCTCTGTGTGGTTTGAAAGGAATGTGTTGTTTGAGAAGGATGCAAATTTCATGTTACATCTGGTCACCTGAATGATGACCCTTGAATAGCTATCTCAAAGGTGGCAATCAGCTCTTACAACAACAAATTATGAGAATGGTCAGAACAGTGAAAGTTTAAATTGTTATAAATATGAATAACTTAACCAAACTGTACCTACAGTAAACCCTCGAACTAACGACACTGCACAGTGCCAGATAATTATGTCGTTAGATCGCCGATGTCGTTAGTCCCGAGGTAATTAAGACACCCCCCAACATTAAAAAAAATGTTTAAGTCTCTTTATTTCCTTATAGCTAATATACAGCAATTACCAACTTAAAATAAACACTTTTTCTTGAAATTATATTTTAGTATAACAAAAAGGTGTCTTCCAAATAAAATAGTGCTCTATATAATTCCCTGTGTGTCATGACGCCTGCGGCCGCGAGGCGCGCTAGGTCTGGTTGTGTAGGATGAAGGAAGGGAGGGGAGAGCGGCCGGCTAGCTTTGGCTTGTCTCCCTCAACTCGTTTTGCGTGCGTGATTCTTCCTGCTTGCCTGGCTTTTCACCATTATACAATTTTAAGCGATACGAATAAAAATTATTATAAAAGAAAAAAAAAAGTCTTTATTTTTTAAAAACCAATACACCTATTAGAAACGTGATTTGGAGCCACTCAGAAGGACTAAAAATGGACTTTTCAAGGTGCTGTCACTAAATTACGATTGAATTACTCGTCGTTTTTAGTCTTGGGCCTATAGAAAAAATCGTAAAACTATGCACAATGCACCAGTCTGCAGAGTGGCTCTCGATATGAGGGTAGCTGTCGCTCTAATCGCTGCCCTGTTGAATGAGCATAATTAGAAATCTTCTCAGCCCACATGTAGCATACGTGACTCTTGTAGGCCGTTTTTACACTGCAGCCATTTGTGTCACGTGCAGAGTGATCAATAATACGGAGGAAGTTGTCAAGGTCAAGACAAGCTGAATGCACACAGCCTGATGTGAAGCAAGAGAAAAAAGATGAGATAACGCAGGATTGTTTTCTTTCTTTTTTTGCCTTGTTTACGGACTGAGTGCCAAGCTGGTCCTTTTTTTTGCCAAACTGTAACAAAAAAAAAAAAATGTGCCGTCTCTTCATCCCCAACCCGCTGGACTCTCATCAGACACGGAAACAAAGATAATGGCTGGGAGAAAGTGAGAAAGAAAGGCAAAAATGTGGCATTGCTTTGCGGCCAGACAGGCTGCTAGTTGTCACGTGATTTATCACAGATGGCGCCGGCAGTTGATGCGCGCGGCCGTGCACACACAAGCACAATCTGATTTGTCGGCAGGAGGTGGGGAGTGAACAGTTATTGGCTGGCATGGACAGTCAGGAGAGGTGTTATCTACATTTAGCAGTGAGTTTCTTACAGTACAGCACTCACCGAGCAAAATACAACATGGACAAGCAACAAGTCAAACAATACAATACCGTTGCTATGCGCACGTCAGGTGGCTGACTGCATGGCACAGATGAGATATGTAGGAGGAGTAAAGAGAAGAAAGTGCAGAGAGGAGGGCGCGTGGAAAAATGTGTGATATGCGTGAATGGTGGAGGGAGCGTGGAGAAGTGAGGAGGAGATAAGGCAGCGTTAATTATCACATCTCACACACCGGTGTTGTGCGGGCGGCCTAACTCACTAGGCACACGCGCTTTAACTGCATTCCAGCCAAAGTTTCTAAAAATTTCTTTTTTAAGTTTTTTTTTTTGTTTGACAGCTGCATATTACTAATTTATTACAACTGCAGTATGTTATTGTTTAATGTACGCAAATTTATATTTAAATAATGTTTTACTATGATATATTGCACTTTGCTTAGCTTTGATCAATTTTGAAAATATTAATTTTTCCACAGTTCCTGGAAATTATGTCGTTAGATCCCAGATGTCGTTGGATCCGATGTCGTTAGAGCGGGGTCTACTGTACTTGTAGCATTAGAGGTAGTTTTAAAAATATTTTCTGTAAAAGGATATAACAATAAAAATAAATAACTGTGAATTACGCATCCACATCAGAAGGATGGGCATATGAGTGACACAGCAAGTTTTGAGTTTCTAACCCTCCACCGAATTAACGCGCAGAACTCAGAGCATTCGTTTTTCACAATTTGTCCAATTCTATTACTGAGCTATTTGTAAGAGGAGTTGAAAGATGTTATTTATCTTTGGCCACTGAAGCAGATTCGTTTTCCAAACATCAATATACAAGGAGTAAATTGGAAGGGGGTTTGACAAATGTAGTAAAGCAACCCACCCCCAGGCATATCTCCTCATCATCAAATATACATACTTGTTTACATACCATACTGCTTATTATGGACCACAGTAATATGATAACATTGTTGGATCTTATTTGATCAATATGTTGTGTACATATCCCAAGACTGGTAAATTGGCAAAGATGTAACCACGAAACCAAGGTCAACCACTAAATAAAATTTTATACGTAATGGAAATAAATGCATTTAAAACATGGCCTGGTTATTTGCTTTTGTACTTGATCCTTCCTGCATATGTCCTACTACCAGCACACATGTATTACATTAGCTTCCTACGTGCTTGTTATGTAGTACTACCAACGTAATGCTGCTTTGTGCGCAAACAGAGCTAGCGTTGAGTTTACATTGAAAGTGATTATGTACGTCCAAGCTGCTTTCACGCTCACAAGCTTTGAAGAGAAGATGAAGCAAATAAATAAAGAAAATTTGCACAGCTGTGCAAGATATCTGTACTTCACTCGGTAAATTGTTTTCAATAGTTAAGTTAAACACTCATTGTAGGTAAAACATGATTGCTGAATGTTTTTGCAAGACAAAAAACCACCCAAAATAGGTTAACTTTGTCAAAAATTACTTCCATTCTATTTTTACATGTTCTGAAATAACAGAAGTGCAACCATAACCTAAATTGGTTGTTTGTGTACAATCCATCCAGTGTGTGAATTTTCTCTAGTAGCACTGGCATTTACAATAACTGCCTTAACACAGTTTATGTCCGAAATTTAAGCTGAATGCTTCAAATATTCTTGTAGAATTTTATATATGTGTTTGCAGGCCTACATTTATCACCGATACTAACAGAACAACTTGTACACGAAATTAGTTTAAATTGCTGTCAAATTCAGAAAAAATGGGTCTGTATTTTTATTTTACTTAAACCCTTGTAAGATAACCTGCGAACGTAATTTTATTATAAACTTGTAACTGACTATATATAAGATACAGTGTCTGTAGTTTGTTGAAATTATCTCAGTGATTCATTCATTTATTGATGGCAGCACAAGTATGTGACGCCAGTGGCCGGCGACATTTCACTGCTCTATTACGAAAATGCTGCAGAAACATGTTGCTTATTTGCTGTGGGACACTTAAAAAAATGACTATATAACCAGGATGGAATATCACATTTTATAACATAATAAATACGCAAATAAAAATTTTCTCCCGCGAGTCATTCAGCTTCATTGCTCGATAATGCCTAACATAATAAAAGACACAGAACTTTGTGAAGCCTTTACTAGAGACTGATGTAACATGATGAAAATCCACTCTAAAATGATGTGGGTAATGGTATGTAAGACTCGTTCCTGGGCAGTTACAGCTGTGCTGCTCAGTTGTAAACAACCCAAGCAATCTCATGGGGCTGGTTACGGAGAAGATGCTTGCTTTGCTGGGTGGTGTTGCTGTGAGACACATGTGTCACACTCCCTCCCACACCCCTCCCTATCCGACATTCCTGCCTCTTCGCCAAACTGTTGTTCTGACACACAGGTGCCCCTTCCCCCCACCCCTCTCCCGCAGACATTTCATCCTCTTCACCATAGACCACAAGCCATCATCTGCTCTCCTATTCATTCATATTTAACAAGCTTCAAGTAGCTTAACTTCTCCACTCAACTGGGATTGCAGCACCTTCCAATAGAGATTTTGAAAATTTTTGTTTTTCCATAATCATAGGCTTTTATTTTATATATGTTGTGACTGTAATAGATTTATGATAAATAAGCGATATATTTAACTGTTTAGACACAGATTTCAGGTTTAAAATCAAAATAACCTAATCAGAAGCCCTAATTTGCAGTGTAGTTAATTATAATAAAATTAATTTTTAATGCATTTTCGACATGTTATGTGAGTATTGTGAAACTATTAGTTATAGCAAACAGTTTAAAAAAAAAAGCTTCATTAAGTATTTATGTCATATCTTTGTAATGCATCTACACTATAAAAGAAATCCACTGACTCTTAGGTCAGAAATTTATATTTTCATTGATTATAAATTTATACATAAAATAAATATGTTGCAGAGGTCTATTTTAACCTATAATAAATTATACACATTCATCTTTTATATAAAACTTAAATCAAACATTTAGGATTAATCTGGCAGTTCGTGCAGCTATTTTTATGGAGCTATGCACTTACTGTATTAATGGCTGCAGAACTATAAAGAATTTAACTTTATTTTAACCTTAATAGCTAGCCACAAAAAGCCAAATAATTTAATATGAAAACTTACATGAAAAAACTATTAATTAAAAAAAAAAAACTCAACTGACTAAAAAGTTAACTTCAAAAAAATTTCTTTCTGTCTGTAACAACAAATCCATTCCAAACACTCCAAAATTTTCTTTCTCAATTCATTCCACTGATACAGCAAGGTTAAAACTACAACTTTATTTAAATCAATCATCACTATTTTGAACTATTCACCTTCTTAATCTTACAACTTTGAAATAAAAAGTTCAATGCGATGTACACAAAAATTTTCTAACCATGTTATAGATGAAAAAATGTATTCTAGAAAAGATTCATGTAACACTTATTTATTTTATTAAACACAATTATCAATTTTAAATTAATCATTGTTGAAATTTTATTAATGAAATTTTTATTCATGCAATTAAATACTGAGATGATAGGCACAAATCATGAATGGGGGTGGTAAAGCAGATAGTTAAAATTCACAGATAATCCACAGTGATAATATATACATTATGTTAAAAGCCATGCTTTCCTTTAAATATTACTGATTGCAATATTAATTTTGTGGCACAGTCTTGTGCCGCAGTTGTTTGTTTGCCAATAACTATTGGTGGAAGAAGAATTTACAAAAGTAGTATTTTATAAGAAAATTTTTCACACAGTTGTGTTTTTCAAAGATAATTTTATGGTTGCCATAAATAATGTGTCATAGACAACATGGAATGTCACAGATAATTCTTTTATCACGAATAACTTCTGTTATAAATGGTTGTGACTTTCACAAATATTACAGTTATTCCACAAAGTGGATAATATACACTAGAATAATAAGACAGTTTATTGCAATTTCAGCCTCTACTGAGAAGTTCCAGCACAAATATATATCTATACTTCACAATGAAGTGATTAATTACAATAGGTAATACAGCAAATACAAAAAATAATAGTGTTTAAACTACCAGGTAGATTAAAACACAAATAAAACTGTGACTAAAAATGTAATATTAATTTTTTTTTTTTTTTTTTATAAATAAGTTCTTACAGAAAAATTACATCTAATAAGTATCAACTCAAGAAGCTATCACTATACCTGAATTGCTCATAATCATCCCAAAAACCATGCCAGAAACTGCTGTTCCTTCTCCTCTTCCTATATTTTCTCAAAGAGCAAGCAACTTGACCATCAGAACTGTGGTCCGAGCTTTCGAGCTCAGTAAAGGCTTCCAGTTTATCGACAAGGGCTAGTACCAATCCATCCTCTACAAGAAGCTCCATACTCAGGTCATCATAGAGGAATTGGAGCAGCACATGCAAGGAGGTTCCTGCATCTTGCACAGTAGATTGCCGAAGAGCAGACAGCAGAAGGGGCAGGCCCCCATCCAATCGCACCTTAGCCCGGTTCACACCCTCAAAGCAGAATGCGCCCAGACTCTTTAGCAGCCACTGCTTCATTAGTTCACTCTCCGCTAAAGCACAACACAATGTCATTGATAAGAACCTAGAATACTTTTTCTTACCTTCTTGTAGAGATGACTGTTATAGTAATTTTTGTTTCACTGCGTTCTGATAACTGCTCTTGTGTAAAATCTGTTATTTATAGCACTTACCATGTATCACTAATGTGTCTCTTGCCAACTGATGCTGCTGTATCTGAATAATTTTACTGTATAACAAACTAACAGCAATCACAAAGAAATATTAAGTTTTTTACACACAAGTTAACTTCAAGGCTGCACAGTAGCAAAATATTATCTATTATTAATTTATATTTATAACAAGTACAGTTCAACTTGCATAAATTACCTCTCATGACCATTCCATTCTATAAAAATTTTTAAAACACAATAGTGTACAAAAATATTAATTAAACCACATGTCAAAACAATAAAAATTTTACTGCAGTATTCATTTTTAAAAGGAACTTGTACAAAGATTATTTAAAACAAAAGAAGACTATGAGATACTAAGTGAAAAATTCTTGTAACACTTGTGGAACTATTTTTGTATTTAAAAAAACTGTTAAAAAAGGATAATTTTGGTATTGTACATTAATTTTTGAAAATTGCAACATTTTCACAAGAGATAGTAAGAATTTTGGGAATTGGTACGTGATGGCATATTTTCTCTGCATGAATTACCTTACAACATAATATTTGTTTTTATAAAGCTGCACTAGGTTTCTCCTACCCAGGTACTTTGTCCTACCAGTGGCCTTAGGCTCCCTTTGTTTCACACCCTGTTGTGTCTCTATTTGCCTCGAATATCCCAGGCTTTACTCCACGGTCAGGACGGGATGATGTAAGGATGGACCAGACACAGGGCACAGTTTCACCCGCTGATACACCCAAAGGTCGATGGTCGGGGTGGGATAGTCCACAGTATACTAGGTCAGAGAGAGAGGTTCCACCCTAAAAGCAGGACTGCCGGCCCCCTGATGGACAGAATTCCACCTTTTGAAATCTGGGCCAGTCCACCCTGCAGCACCGTCGCATCCCTCGCTTATGCACAGGTCTCAGAATGAGTGGTCCCTCTGGCAGCGCTGCAACAAGGGGCGTTTCTTTACTCATTCCACAAGTTAGTTGAGCAGCTCTCAACAGGGGTAGGCATAGTGCATTGATACCTAGCGGGACTGCCTACTGCCCGTTGGAGGCGCCTCACTTGCCAAGCCCCTTTCTTCATCTTGTACTGTCGCCAGCCTTGCGACCTGGAGTTAGGCATTGAATGATACTGGGGATTTTACATGAGACACGGATAACCAGCGGCCCCGTGATCCTGCTACAAGGAGCACATGCTCACCGTTGCAGCTGTTTAAGGTTCAATCCTCTTGCAGGAGGACTGCACCACTCAAGGCGGCACGGGACCGGGACAGCGGCCAGTCTCCAGGCATGGATGATGACACATCCACCTCAGCCATGGAAGTGCTGGCCACATCTACCCAAGACGTTAATGTGGTGACACACTCACTTAGGTTCCAGTCCCCTGACAGAACTCCCCAGGGCAGCAACAGCAGGGAGCCTCATATTTCCTCCCTCTCGTCACCACCTAGACAATGGTTCAGATGGTATTGTCGATGACAAGAAGGAAAAAGGAAGTAGTGGAGAGTAACCAGGTTCTTAACCTAAAAATGAAAGTCGGTTCCAGGCAACCTCTTTTTTACTCAGCAGACTAGTGCCCCACTCACCAAGTCTCTGGAACTCACACCACTAGAACCTGGGCAGGCCTCTACCACATTACCCTGCCACTAAACCCCCAAACAGCATCCCCATGCTGTTCAACAATGCTCCATTGATGATAGTTGCCACAATCCAGGATGCAAACCACTGCCACCCCTCCACAATGCCACTGTCTCCATAGTACCTGATTCCTACTACTACGCAATCAATTGCGGTGTTCACCAGGAATCAAAGAAACTACACCAGTTGCTAGCCAATTCTAAAGTCAGTCGTTGGTGACGAATTGGAATGTTAATCTAATAACTATTAATCCTCAATCAAACAAAAGACAATACCGTAGTAAAAATATCCAGAGCACAGTCGCACAGCGCCTTATATACCGCCCAGGAGGGCGGAGTGGGAACATTAGGGACGGTGGCTGGTCACGCGATACAAGCCACGCCATACCCCTCCCTCAGAGCACTTAACCTAGAGTGGAAGAGAGGGATGGTTGTAGTGCACGTCAGCGCAGGCGCATTTGCCGGGGCCACCCCACTTCACACCATCAGGCACTCATTTATGACTCATGTGCAGCAATGCCCTGTTTTGTAACGGCCATGCCGGCACACTAACACAAACACGAGTGCTGGGAGGGAGAAAGGGGGTTGCCTTAACAAACATTCCCATGATGCTGTCCACCAGCCCACAACAGTATATACCTATATATATAACAGGAAAATGTTGCTCTTTGGACAATTCTTAGTAACGTTGGGAAGGCGCAGAAGAGAGATGATACATAACTGACAGAATGATTTTAATTTTTATGAATTAAATTTTATTCATTGTAGTGACTCAGTATCATTTTGTAGCAATGGTGCATGTCCATAAAAAAAGTTCAAAATATTAGTCAAATTTTGATCTTGACATGTCATGTGAAAGTAAAATATAAAAACTTTATTTTTAGTTGGAGGAAATGTCAACGTAGACAATGTCTCTGGAAGAGTATTGTATACAAATACTAAACAGAAATGAATCTTTTTTCTTGAAACAACCATGATATCTGCATATTTTGTGTGTGCAAGAAGTGCTGACAAACTGCTGTAGGCATTGTCTCGAACATGGAACTATGTATGTGTGTGCATAAAAGATGTTACACTTGTTATAATAAAAACAATGGTTACCATTTCCAGGTTTAAACCAGACTTTCAGAAGTCTCACGTCGCGTGCCTGTATTATTTTTGTCTACCGCATGCTCCTCATTGACACTAGCATAATATGTTTCTAACTGCGCTCAGTTTCCTATCATGTAGATTATCTTTCTTAGCATAGAGAATATCTGTCACGGAACTGCAGAGAGGAAATACATGTTTTTGTTCTCTCTATTAAATTTTATGAACTTTTATTACTGTACAGCAAATCAAAGAGAAAACAACTCTAAAGTTTATTTTATTTTATGGCCCCAACATTAAGCAGACTATCTGTGTACGAATAAACATGTATGAAAATATTCTTTACACTTTTCATCTAAAATTATACATAAATGATGCAAAATTTTCTATAGAATTGAGTTGGAACATACCTAAAATACAAATATTAAGTACATCTATAGCTAAAACTCCTCATGGTAATTTTTCTAAAAAAATCATGCTTACCTTAACAAGGTGGGATCCCTTTCTCACCTTACATTAGCTGGTGTCTAGTTTTGTCTTCTCACATCTCCTCTTCCGTCTGGAATGATTTATGTGCTACGATTGGTAACAGACTGCATCCAATTTTTTTGGTATAAAGAGAATATGATGTGTTCTGATTGGTTAGATAAAATAAGTTTATGAGGTTTGTGATTATTTTGAGGGTATGGTTTGAAAGTATTAAGGGTTTTGTTTGAAAGATGATAAAACGTAAGCAACATACAAAGGAAAAGTTCTAACTTGGCCAGTTCCACCCCTTCAAATTGTACCTGATGACACGCTTCTATTTCATTAACTGTGTAACCACACATACAAGAAAAAAAAAATCTTAAGAAATATTTTTTGAAAATACGTCACTGCGTGGGACAAATATATTTTTAGGTTTTGAGCAAAACTGTGGACGAAAGTCATTGTAGTACTATGTTTTCCCAGAAACCTAGGTGTAATAAAACGAACATACATATAAAATAACAATACATAGTCAATTTCAAAAGGAATTATGTCAGATAAAACACAAATAAAGTACAAATAAATACAAATAAAACCAGAATGGTAAAAAGCCAAACTAAATATGTATACAAAACAACTTAATAGACTCAAAACAACACACAAGACGGATGACAATAACAATGACTTAGATGTAAGACTGAATGAAAACGATGACAACAGACACAAATGCTTAAGGTTTCTTTTGCCATAAGTATCACAATGTAACCGGAACTAATTTTAATGTGGGTGGGTCGGTGTTTTCGCAAAATGCCTCCACTAATAAAAACCCTCCCAGGGTTTGTCACTTTTGACTTTTTTTCAGTCTATTGAGTAATGTTTACAACTAAAGATTTTCCACATAAAGTGACACTAGAAAACTCCAGGCTACGTCACAGTAATCCAACATTACATAGTAAAAATTGTTTACCTTAGAGCAGTACGAAAAGTCACTAATGCACAGAAAGCTCACCAGCAGGTATCTCCTCAATGATGAGTGTGATGAAGCCAGCATTTCCCATAGATGGCCGACAAGAAGCCACTTGGGAGAGTATTTTTATACACTGTATCACAAGTTCTCTCAGACTCTTGTGCTTGGCCAGCATTACCAGGTGCTCGAAACCATGTCCAGCTGCAAACATCTACACAGAAACATATACAGTCACAAGTCTGCCAACATTACACACAGCCAGTACGACAGTAAGCAATTTATGATAACAGTTCCCAATGGATTAACATTTAAATGCAACAAATATTATACTTCATAATCCAGATACCTTACTTTTCAAGTAAAACTGCATAATTCAGCATCAGTGCATAAACACCTAATTCCATTAGTAAATTGAACATGTTAATGTTGTACCTGGTAGTCAACACAAGCTGTGTGTGACCAAGCAAATTACATCATCCTATGCAGATGTACACAAGTTGTGCAGGCACACTTACACAGTTATACTTCAAACTTGTGCATCGCAATCATAGACCACCTATTGGCAGCCACGGTAGGTAAGCCCGTCAGCTCCTCCACTAATGTGAGCATGTTAGTCATAAAAGGGTAGCAGGCTGGTCAGAGAAGTAGAGAAGCAGAAACTCATGATAGGCTGTCCTCCCTTCACATTGTGGACTTGCTTGCATATATATGTACTGCATTTGTGTTTTATTTATTTATTTGTAAATATGCTTCCAAAGACATCGCTCGTAATAGAGGACAGTATAAACACACAATAGTAAAGACAGTGCCACAGAATCAAGGAAAACGAAGGTTTAACCGTATCACAAATGAAACACTGCTAGAAAATAAATATAACAGAAAATAAGTACAAACATACAATACAGAGTCATAAGAACATACATATCTTAATGGTAAATACATTATGAACAACCAGTAACAATAACTTCAAGGTATATAACAAATTGAGTAAATGGTCCATTACATTAAAAGAGTTAATATTGAACTCTTCGAACAGATATTGCAGCAGAATCAATTTGATTTTTTTAAAAGATCTGCTCTTGGCAATGTCTGGTACTAATGTATTAAATAGTTTTACTCCTCTTGTTACGTACACAATTTGTTCCATAGGTTATTGTGTTATAACCTGCTATACTTAAATTTTCATATGTTCTAACGTTGCATATGTGTATTTGTTTTCTCTTTGCAATTCAGAATGTGTAAAGAGCAATTTATTTTACAGTCTCTACACTGCAGTCCTAACGCTAGTTTAATATTTATCCGAAGGGGTGTAGTTTTCGCGTGGATTAACAGATCAGTACTATGAATATCACACGGAAGGTTAAATATAATTATTAGAGCCCACCGCAGCACAGTTTCTAGCGTATGCAGTTATGTTTTAAAACACTTACCCTGTTACTGCTCTCAAGTAATATCAAAGGCGAGTGACAATATTTTGGTCAGCACTAAACATCTAGGTCTTTAGCACAGGTACATGATGATATGAGGTGAGTATGGTGTGGTGCCGGAATGAAAAGAGGGAGAGGGTAACGGGAGATCCCGGAAAAACCTCCCGATCAATGGCATTGATTGGCAAATATCTGGAAGAACCTGCTGGGAATAAAATCCAGATTGTCTTGGTGGGAGGCTAGTGCTCTGTGCTCTAGTTACTGTGTACAGTTATTGAAGGTATGAATTTTTTTATGGCCTAGCTATGTTCATTCCATTGAAGGTGTCCGTTAATAACCCAAGGTATATGGATTTACAGACTCCACTAACTTACCCTTTACACAAACTATATTAACGGAGCCAGGTGATACTAATATTTTGTGAAAAAACATATACTTAGTCTTATCTACATTTAGATTAAAGTTTGTTCATTCTGAATCAACCTATTAAAACATCTAGTTTATGTTATTTGTTAAGTATCATCTCACTCTCATTATCTGTAAAATATATTAATTTCACCAGCAAAAATTATTAGGTAACCTTTTAACTCTAGTGCAAGGTGATGTCATTAACATAAATAAGGAACAGGATAGGTCCTTGAATTAACCCATGAGGTATTTGATGAAATACAGGAAGTAATTTACCATTACCTCCATTAATATTACTCAATTGTTGTTAATTGTCCAAGAAAGAAGTGCACTACTTTAATGAGCAATCTCTCACTCTATAAGACTCTTAACTTTTTTAACAGTCCAGAGGTTAAGAAACCAAATTTGCTGGAATTCTGTATTTTTGTCTTTAAAAGCAGGCAATTGGCAACATAGTTTCTTGAACTCTCATCATTTCTAGAAAGAGCACTGATCAATATTTGTGTGGTGGAAGAGGGATAGGAGAGAGAGGTTTGTTTACTGATGGTTTAAAATTGGATTGAAAGTACAATTAATGTGACAACTGGAAGTAAGTCAACATGTGCTAGGGCCTCTGGCCACACAGAAGCAACTCCCATTGATACAATTGTTACCTCAGGACCCCTGGGACACTCCTGCATCATTGAAGACACAAGCACTGGGAGAGCAGGAAACTGACTTCAAAACTTCCCCCAAATGTGTTCCTGGATTGTGCATATTATATCAGTCTTGTTAACTGTAATGCCCGCGGGTTGGAATGGTAACAAAGTTGTTATATGTACTGACATGACAATGTTTTTTAAAAGGGCGCCAGTAATATTCCCTAGTTATTGCAATTCGAGACTCTTCATGATGATCAGGGAGTAGTCAGTTCAGCGTACTTGTTATCCCACCCGGTAGGTAAGAATGCTGGTGAAGTGGCTTGGTGTTTGACTCCCGTACACCACCACACAGACTACTGGAGATATGCTAAAGACATAAGGTGTTGCGAAATCATGTAAATCTGTTATTCAATGCAGTGATTTATTTTGAAAACTACACAAGTGCCAAAATTACTTGAGATATGCACGCATTGAGGTGACCATAGTTATGCGACCGGGGATATTAAAACACATGGTTGACTTATTTCTACTGTGATGAAGGTCTGGTAACGTATGCTGCATGCGATGATAAATGATTATAGTGTGAAAAACAAAACGTGGGCTGAAATCTACGGCATTATAAAATGCACCTCCTTGAGCACCGAGGGTCCGCCGGCAGCTATGATGGACTATCAGGTTCACTTGGAAGCGGACTTGGATGTCATAAATTGATGATAAGCTTTCCTGACTAATATGCAACTGGGCAGCCTAAACCTGTGTACTACTACGTAAAAGTATGGTAAGGCTCTACAAGCGGTGTTAGAAGTAATTGCGTGTAGTGCAGCTGAACATTTTAGGCCTAATGAATGATGTCCGGCATTTAACATATCCTACTCACCAATGACATGACTTGCTCTCTGCTTAACGACTTGCGTGAACACGTGATAATGAAATGAGTGATACAAACCATGCTTACATGAACACCGAAAGGCAATGGCGACTCGCAAGCCTGCACATGGTTGGTCACGAAGAAATGAATTATGCACTTAAAATGATACAAAACTGCAAAAATAACACTGGTGGCGTGTGTACTAAATTAAGACAATAATACCTGATGTCCATCTTGTATTACTTATGAGAAAACTTGGATGACTCCTGATATAATATTCCCTGGCCACGTGGTGGTGATATGTGCCGACACTGTTTTACATCAAAGTACCAAAACTGTAATAAGTATTAAGTTAAGGGAACTAGCAATTACTAAGGGAATGTCTGTTAAGGTGTGTTAAGCAAAGGTGAACCGGAATACTAAAGAAAACTATTGAAGTGCTCAAAAAGATGTAGCCCACACGAACAGCATCTCACTTCTCCAGATGACTTTAACAGACTGCCACGAGCAAGGGGGTTGCTAAGGGTATCTAGCCTTGCTACAGGGTTCACACACTTCCGGTACCTCACTGCATGCAAAGTTAGATACATTAATATGTTTGAAAATGGCACAAAGTTCATGTTACAGAAAAAAACAAATGTTACATATTATACGTTCTTAATTTTTAAATTCTGTCTATTTCAATGTTAAAATAAAAAAATACTAAGCCTTCGATGCACCACATCATAGTCTATTTAAATGTTCCACGTGGCCCGATGTAACATTGCCCACACCCATTCATGTTACCCTTGTGCAGGTCGCCCTGCACTTGCATTTATCTTTTGGACTGAAACCTGTTTTTGGAACAATCTCCTGCGAACTCTTAATTTAACCGTCGCGCACCGCTCCTTTCGTTCCCTTCCCCTTTGACTCTAGGCCAGTTGTATTGTTTGTGCCCCCCTTTTCCCTGCTTCCCTCACCGCTCCCCACTCCTACCTCCAGCGCTAGGTGACCTGCAGGCTCGTGGTGAGCCAGGCATTCATGTTTGGTTAGCAGACCGTGGTGGGACCCACCTCGCCTTGATAAGTGCTCTCACACGTGGTTTTATCTTGATCTAAACTTAACTTTACTTTTCATTCTAAGTTTTGGAAGGTGATTATTTTGCTGGCTTCATTTTGTCCCTGAAGACTTTAAATTAACTGTAGTGTTTCCCTACGTGAAAGTAATTTGCCATTAAGCTATAATCCTGGACCTTATGATCTGGCCCATTTTCTAGCCAGACCACTGGTTCGCTTTATGTTGTTTGTGATTGGTTGTAATTAACATGGACTGGTTTGTTGCTGAAAATGTTTGTAGGCCCACACGGTTTATATTTGATAGTACAGTTGTTTTTCTGAAATTGATTCGTATTTGGATTTTAAACTTACCTAGCCTATTTGTATGACTGGTTATTTTGGAATGTTTATTTTTTTGTTTAATTGAAGTTACAGTACAAAACTGTGCAACTATTTTGCACAATTCATTTTCTATTTTTTCTACCAATTATCTAACTGCGCAATAAGTTGGATCTTATTCCTTCTAGTTTGGATTTCTTACTCAGTTTTCCCTATTGTGTAAAGAAATGTAGTTGTTACTCTGAAGTTCTTTTACACTTATTTTGATTGATATTTTTTCGTTCTGGTCAACGTTATCTTCATTCATTGAAGTTATTAGTCTGTTAAAAATATTGAGTGTGGTGGTAAAGAGCCATATCATGGCTTTGAATAACACGACTACTCCCTTATGAATTAATGACTTATTTGGTAGCAGCAGACGTTGAAGTTGAAAAAATTACAGTTACGCAACTTTGACAGTCAGTAGTGACTTATGTAGGGTATAAATGAATTTGCGACTGCCTTTGTACAGTCCATTGTTAATTATAATCGGGCATTAAATTTCCCTCATTCCGAAGCGGAGTTAATTGTTTTGATATGTGAGAATATGACTCCAGATGCCAGGCTTCATAGATATGATAGTAAGTCCCCGTCTCTCCTCGAGGATTTAAGGGTCTTGGCAGCCAAAATAGATCATAAGTTGCAACTGACAAAGGATTTCGTGGCTTCCTCTTTGGGAACGAACGTGTGGGAGGTAAACAAAGGGAGTTGGGCGGGATGTTGGCCGCGATGACTTTTAAAGTCACGTGAGAGTTATCAGTGAGATATGCCTCATGTGGGGCTTAAGTTGATAAGAAGTGGCAACAGTGCACGAATTGTCTTGAGTGGGGCCTTGCGAAGGATGAGTGTCCTAAGGAGGCAGTTGTTGAGAATAGGCGTTGTTTCCGGTTTCCGGTGTGGCAAGGCAGGTTTTATAGGTTTCAGTGTCCGGGAAATAAGCAAGGACTGGGAGTAAACACGCAGTACCCAAGTCCGGAGGAGCTGTAAGGCGCGTTTGAGAGCTTGTTTTGTAGATTCTTGGCGGTATGGCGAAGCTCGTAAAGCGATGGTGGATATGGGCACTTTACACTCGTTGGTCAGAAGGGGATTTTTTGATTACCTTATGCAAATACATCGATTTTTGCATAGAAAGATTTTACAAGTAATTTTGTATTGGCATGTCTGGCAAATGGTGTGGTGGTTCGGTGAGAATCCTTAGTCTTTCTTCATTTCAGAATAGGAAAATTTTCATGGAGTTATACGTTCTGGATTTTGGACCATTTAGTGGCAGATGTATTCTGCTTGGATTTACTGAGTCATAGTAGGATGCATCTAGATCTCAATAAAGGAATACTGAGTTTTGCTTTTGCACCTGAGAGTCATATTCCTTTTGTTTCTGTGGCTAATGAGTCAGTTATTGCCAGTATGTCCGAGGCTAGTATGAACAAGGACGTAGATCGGAGGGTGCAGGATATGATTGCTAAGTTCTCTGATGTAAACACGCATAAGGTGGGTAAATGTGAAGTCATGCCATACAAGTTTAGAGTGATTGATGATGAAACTGTAAGAGTGCCCCGGTACAGTTGTGCCCCTCCCCCCTCCCTCCAGAGGTTACAGGCCTCTAGAAAGGTTATTGACGATTTGTTGGTGGCTGGTGTCATATCTCAATCGGTTTCTGAATAATCCTCTCCTGCATTATTGGTAGCTAAACCAGGTGGGAAGGGATGGCGTCTGGTAACAAATTATGGGTTTTTAAATACAAAATTTCACCCTGATCCTTTTTCCCATGCCAACTGTTGAGGAGGCAATTCACTATATGGGAAAAGTAAAGATCTTTTCAGTAATTGACCTAAATGCGAGCTTTATCAATGTTTACTGGATGAGTTTTGTCAGAAGTACACTGGGTTTTGTACCTCTTGGGGGGAAAATATGAATTGAATTGTGTCCCGATGAGTGCTAGTTTTGGAACGCAGGCATTATCGTGAGTTTTGGATGATGTTTTATCAGATTTAAAGTATAAGTTTGTTTTTATTTACATAGATGACATAATAGTCTATAGTAATTCCTTGGATGAGCAATTTGAACATCTAGAATGTCTCTTGGGCCATTTGCAATCTGTTGGTTTGACAGTGAATTGTATAAAGTCTCGTGGACTTGTTCCAGTGTGCATTTTTGGGTTCTATTGTTTCAGGAAGTAAATTGATGCTTGACCCAGACAGAGTAAAACCAGCTGTAAATTTTCCACGTCCTTGTATTCTTAAGAGCGTAATGAAGTTCTTGGAGATGATGGGGTATTAGGTCAGATTCATCCTGGATTTTGCCAGCATCGCTGCTCCTTTGAACAAGTTAAAACGAAAGTGCTAAGAATTTTTTGGGATCGAGATCAGCAATGAGCGTTTGAACAATTGAAGTTACTTTTGGCTCATGCTGATGTTCTTCATCTGGTGAACTTCGACTTGCATTTTGTACTCCAGCTTGATGCCTCATAGATAGCGGTAGGGGCAGCCCTGGATCAGTGGCCAGATGGGGACATTGCTCCTGTTGCTTTTGCTAGTCATCTGCAGTCGGAGTTAGAGAAACGGCTGACAGCATATGAAAAGGAAGCACATGCTTGTGTTTTTGGGACATCTAAGTTCTCAGTCTATCTGGAAGCTGTTCAATTTGATTTATTTACAGACAATAAGGTCTGCTAAGCCATCATAACGACTCTGGCCTGCTGGGTAGGTTGGCGTATAGGTTAAGTAAATTCCGTTTTAAAGTGCAGCATGTACCAGGCTCCTGCAATGTTGTTCCAGACACTTTGGCACGTATGTTTGTTCAGGAACAGTTCCACCAAGATGATGTGGTTCAAGAGGAGGTGCTGGCCGGGTTTGTTAGTCTTCCTAATTTGTACCAAGATTTGGTTGAGGCACAGGAAAAGGATGAATTTTGTAAGGGTATAAGGGATGCGATGAAACATGGGTTGGATGTACCTTTTATGGTTACGAATGGTCTTTTGATCTACAAAGGAAAAAATGGACTTGCATGTAAGTTGGCTGTGCCTGAGTGCTGTAGGCACCATTCTTTTGTGTTTGGAGGTCATTTTGGGATAAAAATGACGAAGAAGAAGATCTTGGCACATTTCTTTTGGGAGAGAGAAACATGATGTAAGGAATTTCGTCAGTGCATGTCTTGGTTGTCAAAAGACCAAACCGACGCAGGAAAACTATGTTGGAGATGTATTCTGTGGATGATTGATGTGTCTTATCCTTGGGAAACTGTCCAGGTCAATGTTTTTGGTCTCTTGGTGAGATCTAAGAAATTGAATATGTACATCTTAGTGGTGTTGGATGACTTCTTTAGGTTTGTTTTTCTCCTTTGCTTGAGGAATATTAAGGCTCCTTACATAGTCAAGGCTTTAACCGATACGGTGTGGAGTTTATTTGGAGCTCTGGTTAATCTGGTGTCGGCTAATGCCAAATATTTTCAGTCAGTGGTTTTTAAAGATATGTGTTTTCGATGGACCATGAAGTGTTACAGTAGAAGCCCTTATTTCCCTACGGGAAATAGAGTTGAGCATTTCAATCACTTCTTAAAGCTGTCTTTAACTGCTCCTTACCACAGATCCTATGATAGGTGGGATGAGGATTTGTATCTCCTTAATGCTGGATTTAACGCTGCTGAGCATGGGGTGATACATGAGACTCCAGCTAAGGTGTTTTTGGGTAAGGATCTCATACACAAGATCCTGAACATTTGTGCAGTATCCTCTCCTCCAAAACCTATGGGAGAGTCATATGGGAATGATTTGTGTAAAGTTGTAACGGTTCGTCTGGTGGCTGCCAAGGAGAAATTAGCTAAAAGGGTTAATGCTGGTAAGGTGGCTTCTCCGTTTAATGTTGGTGATCTGGTTGTGTGTCGTGATTTCAAACTTCCTTGTAAGGCAAATCATCTCAGTGGAAAATTGATCCCTTCATCCCTTCCTATTCCAGACCGTACTGCTTCCGCAGGCTGGTGGGCTCGAACACTGTTCTGTTGGAGCGCACGTCGGACGGCAGAGTTTATAAGAACTTCCAAGCTGCGCACCTCAAGCCTTTTGTTATGGGGGTGGCCAGCATTCACCGACGTCTGGAAGAGGGATTTTGTTTACTGTCTTGAGTTTGTGAATTGTTCATGATTTTAAGCTTATTTTAGTTCCTTTCTTCCATGCGATGG
The DNA here is from genome assembly GCA_003012365.1 of Medauroidea extradentata. Classification (NCBI taxonomy): domain Eukaryota; kingdom Metazoa; phylum Arthropoda; class Insecta; order Phasmatodea; family Phasmatidae; genus Medauroidea; species Medauroidea extradentata. The sequence continues at coordinate 25,603 of PNEQ01037557.1, forward strand.
TTTAATTATTTATTTCCAGAGGTTCATCACTGTGTGGTGATTTAGAAGAGTGTACTGGGCCCATCAATTGTGTAAAATTGTGATCTTGAGGATTGGCAGTATTATTTCATGGTGCTAGTTAGTTAGGTTACATCAGAATAATTTAGGTTAGGATCATTTCATTTGATCACTTCTGTTTATTTATAAAAAAGGTTAGGATAAGTTTTGGCACCATGTTTTGGTATCTGTATTATCGTCCTAATAATGCTTTATGATATATAGGTCCAAATGGAAATGAAGTGTTCTTCAGTGCAGACCCGCAGATTTGGTTGGTTGTATAATTTAGTTCGGTGGTTTTGTGCATTTTGTGATTGTGTTGTGATTGGTGTTGTGTGGCAGTTTGTGATGTGCAGTGTGTTGTGATCAAAGTGTTGTGTGTGTGGTTGAGTGAGTAGTCCTGCAGGATTTTGTTTTAAAGGGGGTAGTTTTAAAATAATTGTGAGATGTGCACGTGATGAGATTGTTTCTATTTATCAATATTTATGAATTACTTTATTCTATAGCTGGGATAGTAAATTTGTATGAATTTTATTGTTTCTATTTGTGAATTTTTAAAAATATCTGTACTCATAGATTATGATTTCAAGTTCTGTATTCAAGAAATGTACCTATTTCTATATTAATGGTATTGAAACCACGTATGGAAATTTCTTAGTGGGCCATGTAATCAATTTTTTTTATAATTTTCTTGACTTTCTTTCATAGCGTGGCGGCACCGAGCTCTCTGCTGCGTTACGAGATCTGGCCAGCAGTACTGAGGCAACCTTTGAGGCTGTCACAGTGTTAAGAGGGATTTGCTACTTGGATTTTGTGAACTCTGTACTAACGCAGCTATTGGTGGCCCTTTTGAACTCAGGGCAAGTTGGTCTTGATTGTACTGGACTGAAGCTCAACCATGTGTGCTCAACAGATGCTCCCTGTGTTTTTTTCTTACGATGATTAGTCTCCGATTCAAGTGGAAGCTGCTCATTTGTACACATCACCTCTTCAGAGCGTAAGAAAAAGAGGGTGAGGTTGTGCAGGTTGCCATGCACTTGCATGTAACTTTTGGACTGGAACTTGATTTTGGAACTATCTCCTGAGGACTCATAATTTATGTGTCACACGCCATTCCTTTCATTCTCTTCCCCTTTGTTTCTAGGCCAGCTGTGATGTTTGCGCACCACTCTCTTCTGTACCCCCTCCTTCTCGCCATTTCTACCTTCCGGGCAAAGGCGACCTGCAGGCTCGTGATGAGCCAGGCATTGACATTTGGGCGGCCTCCTCGCTTTGGTAAGTGAATTGCGCATGGTTGATTTTATCTTGATCTAAACAACTTAACTTTAGTTTTCATTTGGAGATTTGGAAGATTTAGTTTGATTATTTTGCTGGCTTCATGCTGTCCCTGAAAGCTTTAAATTAACTGTAGTGTTTCCCAGGTGAGAGTAATTTGCCGTTAAGCCTTAATCCTGGACCTTATGACCTGCTCCATTTCCTAGCAAAACCACTGGTTTGGTTTATGACGTTTGTGATTGGTTGTGATTAACTTTGACTGGTTTGTTGCTGAAACTATTTGTAGGTCCACACAGTTTATTTGTGATAATACAGTTGTTTTTCTGAAATTGATACGTATTTGAATTTTAACCTAGCCTCTTTGTATGATTGGTAATTTTGGAATGATATTTTATTTAACTGAAGTTCCAAAACACACTTTCTGAAATAAACATATGACAACACACTGCATAAATTATTATTAAAATAAACATGAGAATTTGTGGCCAATGGAATGGAGGCTGGTTATTGTGACACATCCTGCGCCGTCATGGACTTAGCCCTATCGCTAACCTCTTGACCAGCGTCAACTTTTCTCTTCATCATGATGCTCTAAGAAGCCAAATAGCCAGCACCTCACCCCTTTAGAGAAGGGAAGCGAGTTCTTAAAATCAGGGTAAGTACTTTATCCCCCACTATGGAGTTATACAACGGACTGAGCAAGCTGAGCCAAATAAATTAAATAATCTGCAACTTAATAGTCACAAAAAACAATGTTAGGCTATTTCCAACTGCCATGAGATAGGCTACACAATTTCCTTGATTACGTGTGTAATAAAAATTACCCAGGCTGCCTTCAATCAAAGACAGTTGTGTGAGAAAACTAGATTCCCACCACAGTAGTACGGGTTCAATTTCTGGCAGTGTCACTCCCAATGTTTGCATGTAAACATCATGGTGGACACTGCCATTGGCTGGTGGGTTTCCTTGGAGAACTTATGTTCTCGCTGCCCTTGCAGTCAATCGCTACTCTATATTCATCTAATATCACACTCACCAGTGTTCAAGACCTTGCTGTTTAGTGTTGACTAAAACCTCTCGACTTCACTTCAGAAGTCCTGTGAAAATGTTATGATACAGTAGTATGTTTGTGAAAAATTAGAGTTGCAGAAGTGACTCTTCTCTTTACTATAAAAACAATGTTAAAATCAGAGGTCATGTCCCATGGTATCCCAAAATACCAATAAAGCAATGAATAAAGTACTGTGTGTCACTTTCTAAACTATGTTAACAAAAATATTTTTAGGGTACAAGTTGTTCAATACTGACCAATATAAAAATGTGAAATAATTAGTTTTCTGTGTCTCCAGTTCATATTTTATATGATTTTAGGAATAAACACACAGGTAAACACTTTTCAAACTCTCTCGAAAGTAGTGACAACAAAACACTGATAAAAATGGAAAAAAAGTAAATACATTCTCTAATTGTCTTTTTTGGTTCCTGTATAGTTATAATTCTTTAAGGTCATGGGTTGTTATTAACAGTTTTTTTTAATATTATTATTAAATTCTACACCAGCCTATATATTGTAAAACAGGCACACAGATTCTTTTTAAATTGTTTTTACAATGTAGCCAAATTTTTTGCAAAGCAATAATTGTATAATTTTGGATTGTAATCCTACTTAAGGTAGCTGCCTACCTCACGCTTCAAATCTGTTTCAATGTGTCCGTAAACAGGTTTTTTCTACTAAAATATTCCACGTGTACCCACTGTGCCTACATACGAACAGAAAAACTTCAGACAAGGTCAGAACCTCATTATTAAGATGCCATACTCATTAAAAACACTGATTCTAAGCCCTCCAACATGGCAGAAAATAGCCTTTTCAGACTTCCGTACTTCAAACTGTACTAACCGGACATATGTGAAACTCAGATTGCAACATGCACTAAACTTAGTTGCAGACTTTCCAACAATAGAATTATATGATCACTGCTTAATGTCCCACACTAAAAACTGTTTGGCGGGAAGCTTGCACGCTAGTTCAGCGCCTGGCTCATTAAGGTGATGCATCATTTGATGTGCACTTCAAGGTCGACCTTATGTCTCCATCGCTTTTTAGCCTCTCATGCGTAGGTAGGCGGTGCCCTTAAAGAAATTTTGTTAAGGTCGATAATTACATACAGAACCTCACATTGAAAAATATGATCCTAAAAAAATCTTTACAGTGTGTTAGTTAAAAATACTGGGGGAAAAAAAAATGGTTCTGAAATACAACTGACCAAATTAAATAAAAAAGTGTTTATGGGATAGCACTGCAGTAGAAAAAAGTTCATGTATACCTACATTTATTGACCAATCCAAAAGTTTTCCCACTGATCTGCTGTTGCTGCCAGTGGCATTACCATAAAAAATATAGTGGGAATGCTGTTCTCATCAACACATAGGAACTTTCAACGTACCAACTGATCCACTATTAACACCAGCCCTTTCATAAAATCGAATTTTACCTTAAACTATATTCAAATTATTGAATGCCAGGCGACACCTTATTGACCTCAATTTATTAAAGGTCTTGAGTTTCTTAAAACATTTTAGTTTTTAATATGTTTAAAATTTTCAACAAACAAAAGCTATTTTGACAAAATTAGTGAAAATAATATAATACTGTAGTTCAGAACTATATGCAAATTTAAGGATAACATGAATTCATTTAACAGTTTTGTGTGAAATGGCTCTAACACGACGACAGCATGAAGTTTGCAGCTGCCTCAGAGCCACTTTATGAGAATGTGAGGCCTGGGGCAGCATAAATCTGAGCCTCCTCCCTTTTTTTTTATACGCAGGCGCTTAAAAGCACTTATACTTTCCTGACATGTTGACTATGTTGCCATAATGCTGACCTCAGCAATTCTGGATATCAATGACGTTATCGTTACTTGTACTTTACACTTTCCACAGCAACCATCACTGTTTAATGGCACTTCAAAAAGGCCAAATAATTTTTAATTATAAATCATTTATATTTTTAATCAAGAAAGTGAGGTCCCATAGAATGTGAGACCCTGGGAAAATGCCACCTTTGCCTCTCTCTAGATGCAGCCATAAGCTGCCTGTAATCCAATGATACTTCTGGATGTCTTCCTGAATTACAAATCTATAGTTCTCATGCACTTTGAGCAGTTTTTGAATAAACGTCTACTGACTGAAGCCTTGCACACCGCCTAGTCACCTCGGCATACGAGCACTTTACAAATTATATTAGTTTAATAAGAAAGATCATGGTAGTTTTAACCCTTCAAATTCTTTCTAATAGTAGCCGACTTTTTAGTGAATCTTACAAATATAGGCAACATGTACCTGATGAGCCTGAGGGCACATAGGACTTATGAAAATTGCAAACTTTAAGAAGTCTCAATTTTTCGAGGAAAGATGTTTTGAAAGAAGAATACCGACCTGACAGATTGCTTTTAAAACCAGCCTTTTTTTGTTCACACACATTTTTATTTTTTATTTGTGCTCACATTGCCTTTCTGTTTTGGGCTTACTCCTGAATTTTTGTAATATAGATAAAATTGTGTTACTTTCTGAGTTGTTTCTCCTGATAACTTCTCTTTTCTAGATTCTGGAAATTATAAAATATTGTTCTCAATAACAAATGCATGTGCTTGGCGTATCATAATACACAGACCTCAAACCCTGCATTTTCTTTCTAGACCAGAAGAAGTACCCGAGTAAGAAGTTGGATTTGGTCATGGATGTTTCCGTTTTTAATTTTAATGTGCTTTATTAACTCTTTAAAATTCTTTGCTCTATCTTGCAGGTACTTTTTTGATTAGTTGGGTTGTGGTTCAGACAATCTATACTATTATAATATAATACACTTAAAACCACAAAAATAACAATGTGCATGTGTCTCTAAAGCCCTCTTCACAACAGTGTGACTCAATATGATTTGGTAACAAGACAAATTGAAATGGCAGCAATGAAACTATATATTGTAAAGTGATGCACTTCACAATACGGTGATGCAATCTCTGGTGATGGGGAAGCAAATATGCCACAACTTTTCATCTGCCTGGGACATTTGAAATGAAAGCAAAGGAATAGATTAAGCAAGTAAGTTTAAACACTGTTTAAGTAGTATTATTAAGTTAACTGTTATAAGGTTATTCATGATAAAGTGAGCATTTTTGAAAGTCTTGATGAATTTATATTTTCTGTCAGTTTGTATTGTTCCGCTACATTAAAGTACACAATTTATGATGTTCTATTATTTTCAATGTACAATGTTTACGTCTGCATTCTAAAAGTGTTATCCACTACTTTTGAGTAATATTTTTTATGTGTCTATAACTGTGCTCTATCTTTGTTAATCACTTATTCTTTGGTAAGACTTGTGTTGCTTTTGTCTATAGAAAACAATCATTGTTATGGTAAAAAAATCATCATCTGTATCTAGTGAGCATTAAAAGTGTAATTCCAAATTACCTTGACTTCTTTATACTGCTTACGAACCCCTTTACATACTTTCACTTGTAACGACATTACCTCTGCATCTTTACATTGCCAATCTGTCAACTTTACAAATAATTTTGGGATGGTTTGCAACACGTTTATCCAATCAGTCTTTTCTATTAGGTCCCACACTTTACTATCCTTTCCCTGGTTTTCAATCTGGAATTCTAATTCACTGTACATTCAAGAAAGGGCATCTGCCACAGCATTCTCTTCTTCCTTCACATGAACTATATCAAACCTGTACCTAGTAACTAGCATTATCCAGTGTCCCAGCTTACCCAGCTGTTTAGGGTGGTTAAAAAGCCAGGTCAAGGTTTGATTTTCTGTCCAAAGATCAAATATAACTGATCCAAGATCTGAAATAAATTTCTCCACTCCACATACACAAGCCAAGACTTTCTTCTCATAGGTTCCACACATCTGCTCAGTCCTGGTTAATGATCTGCTCACGTACATAATCTGCCTTAACTTCTCCCCTTCTCACAAATTTTCCAAATCCAAACAGTCTACTTCAGGGAACATTTACCGGTCCTCCAGGCTTGGCTCCAACATTTGTTATTCTGTGAAGAATTGTTGTGAGTCGGAAAACAATGGAGAAACTTTTGACGAAGAAGAAGGTTATAAAATCAAACATTACCGTGCCAAGAATACAGTTGACAAAATTACGAGTGGTGACACGAGTGGAGCAACAACACAGCCTCTAACGCTAAGCTCGACGCATCGACCTGCAGCACAAAAGTCTTTTCAACATCTGGCATTACTAAAAAAAAGGGTTGTTAATTGCTAATTTCAATTTTTTTAATGACCATTCTTATTCCTCTACCCACATAAAACTTTCTCCTTTCGTTTATAGCTTATTTAAGGGGGGGCACAATGCAGCATAGTTATTTACAAATCTTGCAAAATAACCAAACATCCTCAGGAAACACATAACACCTTTCAAATTATGTACTATAAAATTACATGTGTCATCCAAAAATGTCATTACAAACTTGGACTGATAATCTTCCAAAACTTTGTGCAATACACGCAACAAACATTAGCCATCAAATTTACTCCGAAAGACACCCTTTTCCATTGGTAGTGCCCCACAGAGTTACGAAACCAGTATACTTTTTACTATTCTTATCAAGAGTGCACTGGTGGAAGACTGAATTCAGATCAAAACCCAAGAAATATTTTGCCTTACTAACATACTAAAAATGGTATCAATATTAGGAACTGGATATGAATCTAATTTCCTTTTCCTGTTTAAAAAACTGTAATCTAAAACCAAGTGATAACTCCCTGGTGTTTTTTTTTTTTTTTTTACCAAGAATGAGAACACAGCATCCGTACCACTTCTGCACTTCTAGGTCTCAAAAGTACAATATATGTCCACCCCTTAGTGCCTTAGCCACTGATATTGAACTAGAAAAACATGTCTACGACTACAGCTAAATCATGTTCCTGTTACTTAAAAATTTTGATAAAGGATTTTGACAGTGAATCACTTTGTGATAGTTGAAAACTACAGATTTATAATTCAGGATAATATCCATGAGTATCAATGGATTACAGGCAGCTGCAAACTTCATGCAGCGGTGGTATGTTAAAGCCATTTCACACAAAAGTTTTAGATGAATTTGTGTTATCCTTAAATTTGCAGATAGTTCTAAACTACAGTATTATGTTATTTACATAAATGCTAGCAAAATAGCTTTTGTTTTGTTGAATGTTTGGATTGAAATATTTTTAACATATTTAAAACTAAAATGTTTTACAAAATTCAAGACTTTTTTTAGTAAATAAAATATTTCAGTTTCATTATTTATTTTAAGGGAAGATTACTAATGAGCCCGGACAAATATCTCCCATCGTTAATTTTCCTGCACCATAGAATTTTAATGACCAAATATGGAAAATATTTAGGGAACCTAAGGTACTTGTCTCTGATAACGCATCTTATTTTATTTTGCAGAGTTTTCAGGAAATATGCATACAAAGAGGAATCAAGCACATTGCAACGAGTCTGTACTACCCGTGCTCAAATTTAGTAGAAAGAGTGAACAAACACATGAAAACCACACTTACGATTTATCATGGGAGAGGTCAGTGAGGTTGAGATAGTTCACAGAGTTTTCTCAACGTTGCTCTGAAGTCTGCTGTGCATCTAGCTTCTGGAGCCACCCCTAGTACTGTACATTATTTTTAAGGCAAACGTTACAGTATCCTTTAGTAAAGTTATAGGGGTGCCTGGTTATGACCGACTTGGAAAAAATATGGTATGACACATTTGCAGCTTTAAATAAAGTGAAGCAGAGGGTTGTGGTTACGTATAATGCTGAGAGGATTGCGCATCAATTTAAGGTGAAAGACTAGTTTTGTTTTGAGTCTTTACATTGTGCCGTCTAACGGCACGCTATACAACTTGGTCGGAATCCCGAAGGGTCACACAAAATGAATGGGTACAAGGGTGGCAGGTTATGTTACAAAAATCACTGTTTATTTGGTGCTAGTGAGTACAACAAGCACACGAGTGCAATGACAGCAACACAAAGCAGGTACATCCAACATAACGTCGCTGAAGGCGATTCTTAACCAGGGCTGAATCAAAATGCATTTAACGGGCGGTTCCCATCGACACACCGTCGGCCAACGCGGTCGAAAAACAATTAAATGCAAAGGAGTAGACGCGCGATTTACTGCACTGGTAGCCGAAGCACCCAACACGTATGACTCACGATAAACAAGGTTAAAACGCAAACTAAAACTTACCGTACGCATCGTAGCCGACGGAGTGTCGATAGGGAGGCGGCCAGATCTAGCCCAGTCGAAGGCGGCGGCGAGACTGCCCTGGAGTTAGCTTGCTCGAGAGGCGGAAGGCCGGCCGAGCATCACAGGTGGGGGAAAGGGGACGGAAGAGGGGAAGAAAGGTGGGAGCACGAAGACAGCCAACGGGACCCGAAAGCGTCCGAAGTAGTCAAGGATGGCGACGAAGGCAGTTCACAACTTACACTGGCCGCCACACACACGAGCACATATGTTCCATAAAATATGGCTGGGCGAAGTAACACAATAGATTCCTTTGCCAAGGAGCCCATTACAGGATAAGTTCTGTGCATGGCCGAACCCCCAGTTCAACACGGAGTAAAAAGTGGACCATGTTTCCTCAAAACTGAATGAGTCCTACAAAGGTCCTTTTAGGATCTAAAAATTTCTGGGGCCAAATACAGTAGTGTTGGCAGACCCCACGAATAAATATGCTGTGCGTAATGGGGATCTGAGTTACCTTAAACCTTATTTGGGGAGGTAAGCGTTTCAGATCACGAAAGTATCGTGTCCTCGTCTGTAGAGATGGTTAATTATATAGATGGTTAATTATATACTAGCAGAATTTTCCTTGTGCAACGAGTTTCTTCTTTAGTATGCTGTTAGTGTTCTTCTGACTTGTTCTTATCTTCTTCTCCGTTTATCAGTTTAAATGTTTTTGTCCTCTGTGTGAAAGAAATCTATTGAGGTTGCGAAGCTGCCAGGATACTGAGTGTTTTTTGATTTTTCCCTGCCTCCTTCCCTTTTTTGTGGTGGTGGTTGTGACACCTTATAGTGTGCCACACCATTTCAGTCATATGTGATAAAATTAGACTTTTAAACTTCAGCAGAAACGTTTTTAAATAAGTTATTTAAAGTATTGCTTGGACATTTAAACTGCAGTTTGTGTATATGTATTGACTGTACGTCTATGATTTTATTTATTGTATTGTTTGAGCCATATGGGAGACCTTCAGGTATTTTAGGCTGATATTTTTGATACTTTCATTTTTTATTGAGTTGATTCTTAAAGTTTTAGTTGGTCTCCCTTTTTGACCTGATCCCCTCCCTTTAGTGGTGTGTCATCTTGGTCCTACATTTGCATGTTTGTATTTTCATTTCCCCTCCCCTCCTCTTCCCAACCCTCTCCGCCAGCATAGTGCGCATGCTCCTGACGAGAGGTGGGAGGGGGGGGCGTGGAGGGTCTTGGTGGTGAGGGAGAAGCCGAGCGGTCGTCAAAGAGGTTAGACGGGCCTTGTCTTTTGGTGCGTGGAATACAAGGTGGTAAAGCAGTGCCGGAGAAGGTTGTTTATTCCTTTGCAATCTTTTCTTCGGGTAGCACAGCATTTGGCAACTGCCGTTGTGCTCATTACTGACATTCATAGGAATCTGGCCGAAGTTCTGGTGATTGCATCGAGTGACTGGACTTTCAGAACTTGTGAACGGAACAGTTTGACGGGTGGCAAGGCACTCTGGAAGGTGGTTGGCCTGTTCACGACGTGGGAGAAGAGGCCAAGATTCCGAGGTTGGGGTCCCGTATCACAGTCATCAACTAGACACAACTGTGCTCATAAAATTGTGGTTTGCTGAGGCAATGAAAGGTAGGCCTATTCCTTTTATTTTGAGGCTTTTGTGGAGTTGGAACCGCATCTGATGGAAATAGGCAACCATCACGGCAGCTATCGGAGAAAGGCCGTGAAACTGAGGTGATGTTATAACGTAAAAAACACTGAGAGAAAGTAACTGATGGACTAGAGATTATTGGAGACATTTAAATATGCATCACTGCATCGTACGATGCTATGATTGTACATACTTTATGAGAAAGAGTTTTGAGAGACTTGTTAGTGGACATTGTTTACACGGACATTATGTCAAAGTAAGACTTTTATTGTTTTTGAGAATTGGTATTGTTAGAAATTAGGAAAATCAGTAATGAAATGTGTCATGTATAAACTTACAGACAGATTAAGGGTGTGATAAACCTAGTAGTTTTGCTCTCATTTTGTACGAGATACAATGTGTCAATTTTGTTTTTAAGATGATGTAAGAAAAAACAGTTAGGTAGGAGAAAATTGTCTGAATATAAACGATTTGCATACACACGGTAAAACCCTAGTGATGAGGATAGTAATAATAGTGATAACAATAACAATAATAATAATAATAATAATAATAATACTGAAATTGTAAGGTTTAGTAAATGAACTATTACTGTATTGGGTGGTTAATGTTTATTGTTGATGAAAAGAAAATTAAAGTAGTTTGAGGTGTGGTGCGGTAGCACGAAATTATAATTTCGTTCAAGCCTTTGTCTATGTACAGTCAGGGCACAATAAAAGCTGTTGTTAAACTATAGAGATAGTTTTGCAGATTTTAGTCTTGTGTTTATTCCCAACTACCCAGCCTGACATGAGAAGCATTTTATTTTTATTCTGCCACAAGCGAGAGGAAAGTTTTTTCTAATGAATGCGCCAGCCCTTTTGCCACATGATACCTCCTGAGGCAGAAGGAGGTGTGAGTAGATTGGAGCGGTGCAGTTCATATTACAGTAATTATGTTGTTATCGTTTAAAAGTTATTTAAACAATTGGGATAAGAACAGCATATTTATTGTTACATTTCATTTAGAGTAATTTATAACCCCAGTGCAAGGAGGAACGGGGTAACACTAGATAGAGGCTAACATTTTTATTTTTAGTGAGTGCCAGTATCAATGTCCACCTTAAACATTTACTACGAGATCAAATTTTTTATTTGATAATATAGTTTTGTGTTGGACTTTATTGCAGTTGGTCGTCTTAAACATGATATTGCTACCTACAAGATCAATACAAAATTTTAGAATTTAAAAATTCTTTTAAAAAGGTTTATTTGTTTAAGAATGTGATAAGATACATCTGAAAAGTTAGGTTGGCTAAAATGGGAAACATGGCTATTTGTCTATGGTTTGGCTGGTGTTTGAGACTAGGTTTACATAATCTTTGCTAACGAACGTCAGGTTTTAACTTGTTTTCGAATGCAGAAATAA
>PNEQ01037557.1:37339-50167 GCA_003012365.1 Medauroidea extradentata
TATATATATATATATATATATATATATATATATATATATATATATATATATATATATATATATATATATATATATATATATATATATATATATATATATATATATATATATATATATATATATATATATATATATATATATATATATATATATATATATATATATATATATATATATATGTATATATATATATATGTATATATATATGTATATATATATATACATATATACATATATATATATATATACATATATATATAGTGTTTTTAACTACATAAGTAACTCATAAAGAAATTGTGATAAATATGTTTCGTTCAGTTCAAGTTATCGTTCATGCTTTTTTACTTCCACATGTGCTGTACTATGTACTTGTTCGCAAAAACATGTGAAATGGCGAAATACTTTTAATGTGTGCGATGTGATAAACACATTCTAACTAGCTTTTAATGTGAACAAATATTATTCACGTAATTCTTTAAATAGTTTTATCACAACTTTGTAACTTGTTTCTGTGTGGTTTACAAACAGTGAATTAATACACTTTTCGGCAGTGTTATTATACAACTTTCTTCTCCAGCTAGCCCAAAATGCAACAAAATTAACTCCAAATAAATAATTTCCAATTCAAAAGAAAGTTGTAACTACAGTTTTAACAATAAAAACCATAAAATATTATGTTATTGGCAATGCCACCCTGCAAAATATTAAAATTTTTGTTAGCAGTTGTTAGTGTGTGTGGTTGGTATTGATACTAAGACTAGCCACCCCCCACAACTCTAAAATCAAGCCTGAAATAAGAAAGTTGTCATAACATGGAAGTGCCATCTCTGTTAACCTTACGTACTCTGTGCCCCAGTAACAATACATGGTTTTAAACAATTACACCAAATGACATTGTAGCAGTTTGGACATGTGGCTGCGAGAGTCGATGTGGGTGTGCCCTTGGTGGTGGACGTCGACTGTGGCAAGTGGGAGTGATGTATGGGACCTGCAGGTAGGAGGTACACGTCGAGTAGAGCAGAGATTGCTGCGAGAAGAAGGAAGGAGTTGAAATGAGGGCAAGTTATTGCTATGACGGAACAGTTGGAAGCCACCTACCTGAAGAAAAACACGAACCCATATTTATTGGCAAATAAAACAAAACTGTGATATTAATTACTATGGTGTGCCATCATAGTTAGCTTCCTGGACTACCCTAGAGCCAGTATTTGAGACGTCGTGTCTCTGGCTTATTGCGGCACCGCCTGAGGTAGAGGTGTTCTGCCATCCAACTGTGAGCCTGGGCAATCATTGAGCCAGTGCAGAAGAAAATGGTCACCATTCCTCTGTGTAAAAAGCAACCTGCTTCGACGACATCGTGAATCGGCCACTGGTATTTCTGAACTGGAGACTAAACGCTGCAGGAAGATGATAACTATCTGATGAGAACTGGTATTATAAAATATTTTATTTAGGTTTAATGTTGTTCCAAACCAATAAGTTTTATTACCTGCTATTTGCCATTTGTTTGCTCGATGTAAATATTGCATGCAATAAAAATCAGCGTGATGGTGCAATTTGCAATATAGGTCATTCGGAAAAAAGTGAGCACTAAAGATTTAACCTTTGAAAATAATCACTAGTCGTTACTGCATATTAGTCAACATTAACAATAGTTACATTATAGTTTGTATGGTTGGTAGCGAATCATTGCATGTAGTTCCGTGTACTTTCTTATTTGAATACAACATTAATTAAAGAACATCAAATGCAAACGACCTCTCGGTATACCAAATACTTTAAAATATTTATTTATGATTTTTTGACATACCTACTGACAGAGTAGTTTGACTTGATTAGCGCCACCACAAAGTGATGAAACAGTCGCTGATCTCAAAACTTTCATTGAGACAATACCGCTAACGCTTGCACCACTGAAGTAGTTCAAAATACCATCGACAGGTGGCACCAGAGTTAGGTTTACGCCACTTCGCTGTTCGCTTGAAAGCGAGTTGAGTCATGAGTGTGCTTGTCCGTTGTGTAATAAATATAGGTTTCTGATGAAGATATTCAAAAGTATTAGAAGTAATTGTTTATGAATATCATCGCTAAATGATGTGAAGTCATTAATATACTGTTATGTTTCACGATCGCCAGCCTGAGCATATCAAAATAGAAACACATTTTTTCTGTTTCACACATTAAGAAAATACTTTATTTATTGTTTTTGTGAATTGCGTCGTCGTCGTTCATGGCAGTATCCTGAATGGAACTTGAATTCTTAAATTGTGTGTGTTGTATGTGTTTATAGTGGCGGTTTACGAGATAATTAACGGCAACAGCATGTGTCGTAACCAATTTGAGTCGATGCAGAGAAAACTGTTATAAAACGTTAACTCTCAGGTATTTATAACCAAGATTACTATAGAGTATAGAATATATATATATATACACAGCGCCCGTACATTTAATGAGTAGATATTATAGATAACATTTATTGCTGCAGTGTAGTGTAAATGTAAACATTGTACAAGCCTATGTAAATTAAAGCACGTGGCAATGTTTATGTGACATGAACCAGTCGTCCACGTATCTTGCTCAGACCGTTTGTCCTGCTACAATTCGCCCACTACCCTGGCATCAGGTACAACAGATGCGGACATGCTAATTATCAGCCGCACCGCTAATTAGTATATCTCCCGGGGCACCTCAGACATTAGCTAGGGTAAGTGAAAGTGCCCGAATGTGATACAGACAGGCAGAAATACATTATTATATATTTTTTTTATTTAAGTTTATGTCGTTGACCAGTTTCTTAGTTTTATTATTGGATTGTTTTAAATGTACTAGTACCCTAAATAATGTAATATGTTTTAACTGTTAATTTTATCAAGTGTATTCATTTGTTCACCATCAGTACTTCATCTCATTTCGTTTTGTTGTGTTTTGGCGGGAGATGCTGCGCCCTCTGCGCGCCATCTCCCAGAAGCAGGGGCTTGTTCGTGTGACCACCGAGCAGTGCACACGTGCGGGAGAACTGCTCTCGCGCCGCTCCTGGACTTTGTATAGGTTTAAGTGTAACATTTCCGTAATATCAACATTCGTTCTCCGTCCAGGGGCCGAACCGCCGTTTTTACCATGGTCATAGTTGTAAGAACTCTGTACTACTTCTCGTACTATTAAATTCTTAGTATCAATAGGGTATTTCATTCCTCTATCATGACTTGGTCTGAACTCAGTAATTTTCGTACCTTTCAGTGTTAAATAGGCGTGGCCCTGGCCTAAACAGGGGCTAGGTGTGTGTAGGCAAGTGTACGACGCCAGGCTCAAAATCAGCAAAAACAGTGACGCTGCTTGGGGGCAGCCACATGGTTGTCGGCCACGACCTGAGAAAGACGTCTCATGCTCGTGTTTCGCCGAGCTAAAACTGCGAAACTGGCGCCTATGGGTATTCTTAACCTTCCCCTGAACAGTCTCTCTTCATTTGGCTCCCACGCAACTCAGAGTCACGTTATATGGCGCCGCAACTTGTGTGGCATAATTCCTGCAAACTGTAAGTTTTCCTTTGTTTATTCCTATGTTCTATATTACATCACTTGTTCATCAGCTACTTGGCCTTTGTTGTTTTGTCGCATCACTCTGATGCCCTTCTAAGAAGTCTCTATTATGGTTATTGTGTTTGTTACTTCATTTTATTATTTATAATCTATGTCTTATTCACGTTCTTTGTATTAAAGTTATTCTTGTGTAGGGAAGTAGTCTCTTATGTTGTTACGTCTTACATTTTACGCCGCTACATTGTCGGCATAAGCACACAATTTCTGGTACGCCCTAGTAAAATATCTTTCATGGGTTCACAACATCCCGAAAATTCTGTTTCAGTGGTTTTGTATTTTGTGTAAGGTACTGTGTATTCCAGAGATTCTTATATTGTGTATTTTCAAATATCATTCTCTTTTGCATGCGAGGCGAAAAAGAATATATTCCAGTGACATTTTCTTGCTGTCCATGGTAAGAATCCCGCCATTCTTGTCTTTACTGGGTAGCAGTCGTCTGGACCCTGCCAGTGCTGGGTAGTCTCGAGGACAAAAGAACAGCAGGGGGAAGAGCCATCTAGTCCCGGCTGATTTACCCTCTTTCCACCCCCACATCCTTGGGGAGAGCAGCTTATCGCCCTTCGCTCCGTGCGTGTGCGCATGTGCGGGCGGGCGTTTCGTGACCGGGCCGTGCCGTTACCTCACTCTCCCCCCCGTTCACGGGTCGCGCGCGAGGGTGACTGCCGCGAGCCGAGAGGACGTTACCCGGCGAAAACAGCTGATTTCGGGCGGGATGTCAGTGTCGTGGCTACCGCGTCACGCCAACCAGGGTCGCGTGGACATCATGACCGAGAATGGACTAAAAACTGAATTGTGCCTGCAATGTGTTCGCCCAAGATTTTCGACAGATCCCTTTCGTGCACCGACCGATGTCTGTCAGTGCGCGAATCCGGGGTTCGCATCGCGCCTACGCGAGACCATCTACCGTAACAACCACGTACTCGGAAGTCCGATCGCAGAGATTTCCGCGGGACAATCGGTGGCATTGTGCAACAACTGTGTTAGACCCATCAGGATACTGGGTAGCATCGACCATGTCAGTGACAGCTATCAGTGTCAGTGTACCGAAACAAGAAACTTTACATTTCCAATTGTGGGATCAACCGTCAGAATCATGCGCCGTTGTGCCCAGAAAGAGGCCTGTCGTGACACGGAAATGACACGTCTGGCTTGCGGAATGTGTACCCGGCCAATTCATGAAGAGTGTATAACTGCGACAGAGCAACAAACAGTGAACGGTAAACACAAGTTTATGTGTGCTCGTTGCACTCCACAACCACAGCAGCCTATGTCATTCACGTTTCCCCCTGTAGGACCGTCAGCTGTCACGGCCGACAACTTACAGCAGCAGGCACGCCAAGCTGCATACAGTGACTGTCCAAAGGTAGAGACCATTACTTGCGGAAGTTGTGGTCTACATACAATATGGCAACGAGCAGTGTCGGAAGGATGGCAACAGCATGGCGGACAGTACAGATGCGGAAGGTGCGCCAAAAACGTACAGTTGTATCGGCCTCAGCTTCCAACACCAGTGAACCACGTCACGTATTTACCATACTTCCCCGAGACGCACGTGCCCGCCCAGGCGGATGTAAACACTGAGTGACCACGCCTACCTCTGGCGGAATTAACACCACTGGCTTACGCGACACAGGCCGCGTCAGCTATAATCGGTACAACTCCGGCCAAGTTCCAGTCACTACCTTTCTTCTCGGGTGCAGCTAGTGAGGACCCTCAAGCCTACATCGGGGATTGCATTCGCCGATTAACAAAGTACGGTGTTTGCGAAGAAGAGTGGCCTAATAGTGTCGGGGGTCAACTTACTGGAGATGCGCGTCTGTGGTGGAAAGCCGTGAATTTCTACAGGATTTCCTGGTCAGAATTTTTACGGGCATTTCAGTGCCGTTTTGTCAGCACGTACTCTTCACTTCAGGCCCAGAGCCGAGTAGTGCTAGAGGAACAGTCATGTGACGAGTCGCTCACATTGTTTGCTACGAGAAAGATAAATGCAGTACAGAAATTTAACCACCATATGACAGAACAGGAAGTGTTAGAAATAGTGGCTTCTACTGCACGTCCTGAGTTTCGTTCAGCGCTAGCTCCTCTGATTCACTCTACCCTTAGTGACTTCATGCGTTCTGTTATTATTCTTGACTGGTCCCCACGGGAAACGGATAGATAGCGTCGGGATCATGCCTTCACACCCCTGCGTCGGCCGGGTAACAATGACGTATACTCAAACCGCCCAAATGACAGTGTGCGCAATCCACCGCTCCACGGTGACAGACCAGCTGACAGCTCTGCACGCACTCCGGGCAAGAGTGAACCAAGCGGCAACACTTCTTACAACCGGAAACCTCCAGCTCCCTGCGACCTCTGCGAGGGTGGCCACTATCACTCGAGGAGAGATTGCCCGAACTACGTGGCTGGCAACACACCTCGCTACGGCAGCCAACCGCCGCCGGCAGGAAACGAATTGTCGGGATAGAGCGACCAGACGTCACCTGCCCCAGGGTAAGTCTAGAAACACCTGGAAATACGTTACAACAGATTTTGATTCACCAGATTAATTCCAATTCAACTAATATGATTAGAATACCTGTGTTACTTAACGGCCAGCCGTGCCGAGCATTAGTTGATACTGCTGCTTCTCATAATTTTGTACGCCAGTGTTTTGTAAGTGTACATGAATTGACCTCGTCAACACACACGGTTCAGCTTGCAACAATTCAGCATCAAGGCGAGACCATAGGAGAGGCTAGTATCTCTGTTAAAATACGTGATATTGAAACCAAAACAACAGCTTTGGTATCAGCTGACTTGCGAGAAGAAGCCATTCTCGGGGTTCCCTGGCTCACTGAGCAAAATACAATTGTCGAGCCCGCTGCATTGCGCATTCACTTTGGCCAACACGAAAGCCGAACAGTTTATAACCTTGCTCCCCGTCCCGAGAATCAAACCCCGGACGTCAGGCTGGACGACTTTGAACATGCCGTGCCGCCAGAGTACAAGGAGGCAGTACAGAGTTTGCTAAGTGAGAGGCGTGATATATTTGCAGCAGCTGACCCTCTCCGCCGCACAAATGTAGCCGTACACTCAATTCCATTGGAACATGACAATCCTGTACACTCACAACCGCGTGGCTACCAGCCACATCAGTGCAGAATCATCAAACAACAAATTCAGGAAATGCTTTCAGAAGGGGTGATCGAACCCGCCGACAGTCACTATAATTCAGCTATAACACTAGCGCCCAAGAAGGACGGGTCATGGCGCTTTTGTGTAGACTTCAAAGCAATTAACCTCATTACACATTCAGCTCCTCCGCCATACATAAATGTACGTGACGCCCTATCTGCGTTTGGCCGAGCCAAGGTGATGACCTCACTCGACCTCCGGTCAGGTTACTGGCAGGTCCCGGTGTTGCCAACAGACCGGCACAAAACAGCGTTTACGGCACCAGATGGCCGCCGCTTTCAGTTTTGCGCATTGCCGTTCGGCCTTAAATGTGCCCCCTCCACCTTTCAGTCTATGATGGTGCGAGTACTGGATGGCTACATAGGCGAATTTACCATGGCCTATCTAGATGACGTGATCGTATGGTCCGAAACCTGGGACGACCACATACGTCACCTCTCGCTAGTACTTGAACGGTTAGCAGTGAATGGTCTGTCTTGCGCAAATAAAAAGTGCCAGCTGGGGAAGCCAGAAATTAAGTTCTTGGGTCACACGGTGAGCGAGGATGGCCATCGGCCCACAAAAGAGCAGCTTGACCTTATTATTAATTACGACATGCCACGCATGCGTAAACAGCTACGCAAATTTTTCGGCCTTGTTAACTGGATCAGGGAATACATAGAAAAATTCGTGGAACTTACCGCACCACTGACAGCCCTCTTCTCACCTGCCAGTAGATTTGAATGGACAATGGAACACGACGTGTTTTTTGCAGAGGTAAAACAATGATTCCAGGAGTGCCCAGCATTGGAACGTCACGATCCCAGCCGTCACCTGTATTTACAAACTGATGCGAGTGAGAAGGGCCTAGGGGCGGTACTGTTCCAACTGGGTAATGAAGGGGAACGTCTTGTCATTGACTACAGCAGCACGAAGTTCGGACCAACTGAACAGCGTTATGGCGTAAATGAGCGGGAATGTCTTGCGGTAGTGTGGGCCCTTTCTTGGAATACCAACGCTTCACACTGTGCACCGACAACTGCTGCCTCGTATGGCTGCACTCAATGCGAGAAGCGCGGAGCAAACTTGCTCGCTGGGCGTTGCTGCTGCAGTCCTATGACTTTGAAGTACAACATGTTCCCGGTTCGGAAAACCAGCCGGCAGACGCTCGCAGCCCAGGGCGACATGATCGCGCGGGACGAAGATAAGTGGGATGACCTTCTCCCGCCTCAATTATCTAATTCCAGTGCAAATGGTGTTGCCACCCTCTGCAATATACAGGCGGCACAGGAAACCACCCGCCTGGAAGATGTGTACAAGCGTGTGCTTCACGCACAACAAATCTGTGCCGAGACACAGCGTCGCATCGCTGCATGCGCGGCCGGAGTAGTGGAGGGGTGGAGAACAGTGAAGGGAAGGCTTGAGACACGGCACCGCGTGCCTGAAGCCACGTGGACCCTGTTCGTGCCCCGGGAGATGCGAAACTGTGTTCTCACATTTGCTCATGCTACGGAGTTCGCAGGACACCCTGGAGCTATGCAGACTTGCCGAAATCTTCCGCGCCACTTCCACTGGCCTGGGGTGTCGCGGGATACTCGCGAGTTTGTGCGACGTTGCCATGCTTGCAATTGTTTCAAGAGCCGCCGTACTGATGGAACGCAGCAACAGCAGCCACGCCTGCCCACAGAGCCTTTTGAAACTATTGCATTGAAACTTATGGGTCCGTATCCCCGAACATCTAAGGGAAAAAGATTTGTGTTAGTCATAACAGATTTATTTTCTAGGTGGACGGATGCTTTCCCCGTGCCTAATGCCCGTGCTAAGTGCATAGCTCGAATCCTGGAAACAGAGTTTTTTCCCCGCTGGGGTTTCCCCCTCGTGCTCCTGTCAGACAATGGCACACAGTTCACAGGGCACGTGTGGGGAGACCTACGCACTAAATGGGGTGTGGTGCACAATACCACAACAGTGTATCACCCGAGAGCCAACCCGACAGAGTGTCGCAACCAGGAAATTAAGACGCAACTACGACTCCGTGTGGGTAAGAACCACTCGTCCTGGGATGAACAGCTGCCATCGCTGCTATTCACGCTGCGCCGCCTTGTCAACGAGGCAACAGGCCGGACACCAGCAGAGATACTTCAAGGCCGCGACCTACCCCTGCCTGGCGAGTTCGCTTGTCCGTCCAGAGAGGGCAGGGGCACCGCGGAAGGTAGCTCCACAAGGCGAGACAGGAGACGAGAGATGATAGCTGATGTCCGCAACAAACAGGCGTGCTACGTGAAACAATGGGTGCCGAAAACAACCAGGCCCCCAAAACCACTGAAACCAGGACAGCTCGTGTACATGCAAGAACACATAATGTCCTCAGCAAGAAAGAACATCTGTGCTGGGTTCAGTCCCCACTGGAGTGGGCCCCACAAAATTATAAGCACGTTAGGCGCAACCACATACTTGGTGCAAGTAAGTCGCCGTCGGCGAATACCCATTCACCAGGACCAGCTACGCCTAGCCCAGCCAGACATTGGCATCGCGACGCTCGGCATCCCCGACAGCGAAGCACCTCACGCGTCCACATCAGCAGCTAGTGAAAATGGTGACAACTTGGGCCGCGCCACGCCCGTGTCAACTGACGGAGATACATTTCACCCCTTGTTCAACCCAGCGTCACCCAGTGTCTCGACGCCCCAAGGGAACGTGGAGAACAGGTCGGTCAACAACGCTGCTTGCCAGCGGCCCGCAGCTGGCCCGAGCGAGGACGCCGCCGGCGTTGAAGTGCCTCTCGGAAACACTGAAATCTACGTCGTGACGCCTCCCATAGCAGAAATCGCACCCAGCTCACCTGACGAACTACCCTTGACTGTGCACAAACCAGGGAATAGCACAGTCCAGCCCAGGGCTGCGACTCTCGCAGGGAACACCCCCGAGCGAGTGGAAACGACCAACGACGAAGCGGGCATCAGCAGGCAACAGAACCTGCTTGAGGGGTCCATACCCCCCTCACCCCGTCGACTGCGCTCCCGTCGTCACCGCATCACGTCGACCAGCAGCAGTGACGAGTCACATAACGACAGTGACACATGGTCGAGCCGGCACCCTAAGCGCCATCGTATTCGTCCGAAGGCAGCCTGCATGACCCACGAAGAACCGGATGCTTCGCGCCCAATCGGCAGGACAGCCCTCCCACAACATGTCCCTGAGGCACCTGTCACCAACCAGCAGCGACACACCTGTCACCAACCAGCAGCGACACCGATACTATCTTCGACCACGGTGTAAGTTAGGTGTCCCACCATCCTCTTGTGCCTGATGCACGGGGATGGACACGAGTACGTAGCGGACAAACGACCTCGGGAGGCGAGGGCGTATGACGTGAACCAGTCGTCCACATATTTTGCTCAGACCGTTTGTCCTGCTACAATTCGCCCACTACCTTGGCATCAGGTACAACAGATGCGGATATGCTAATTATCAGCCGCACCGCTAATTAGTATATCTCCCGGGGCACCTCAGACATTAGCTAGGGTAAGTGAAAGTGCCCGAACGTGATACAGACAGGCAGAAATACATTATTATATTTTTTTTTTCATTTAAGTTTATGTCGTTGACAAGTTTCTTAGTTTTATTATTGGATTGTTTTAAATGTACTAGTGCCCTAAATAATGTAATATGTTTTAACTGTTAATTTTATCAAGTGTATTCATTTGTTCACCATCACCACTTCATCTCATTTCGTTTTGTTGTGTTTTGGCGGGAGATGCTGCGCCCTCTGCGCACCATCTCCCAGAAGTAGGGGCTTGTTCGTGTGACCACCGAGCAGTGCACACGTGCGGGAGAACTGCTCTCGCGCCGCTCCTGGACTTTGTATAGGTTTAAGTGTAACATTTCCGTAATATCAACATTCGTTCTCCGTCCAGGGGCCGAACCGCCGTTTTTACCGTGGTCATAGTTGTAAGAACTCTTTACTACTTCTCGTACTATTAAATTCTTAGTATCAATAGGGTATTTCATTCCTCTATCATGACTTGGTCTGAACTCAGTAATTTTCGTACCTTTCAGTGTAAAATAGGCGTGGCCCTGGCCTAAACAGGGGCTAGGTGTGTGTAGGCAAGTGTACGACGCCAGGCTCAAAATCAGCAACATCAGTGACGCTGCTTGGGGGCAGCCACATGGTTGTTGGCCACGACCTGAGAAAGACGTCTCATGCTCGTGTTTCGCCGAGCTAAAACTGCGAAACTGGCGCCTATGGGTATTCTTAACCTTCCCCTGAACACACTCTCTTCATTTGGCCCCCACGCAACTCAGAGTCACGTTATATGTTTACATGCAGTGGAACGATATAAACTGGCTGAAAAATTAATCAGTGCTTTTTTGAGTGCTCACTTTATCCCGAATCACCTATAGATATAATATCATTATTAATTAACTCGCAAATGTTAACTGCTGTAGGTTCGGAATTGCATACAAACAAATTAGGTCTAAGCAATCACCACCTCAAGTACTTGAAGCGAGCCCTAGTTGCAGGAGTTTATCACCATGTTGGTCACCATACAGTTTTCTCAGAATGCTCCCAGGGGATATGCTACAATGTGAGAGAGTATGTGTGTCCATGAGAGTGTGTGAAAGAGAGTGTGTGAGGGAGTGTGTGAGGGAGTGTGTGAGGGAGAGTGTGTGAGGGAGTGTGTGAGTGAGAGTGTGTGAGAAAGTGCATGTGAGAGATAGGGAGTGTAAGTGTGGGTGACAAAAAATGTATATAAGTGAGTATGTGTAAGTGTGAGAGTGTGCATGCATAAGGGATAGTGTATGTGTTTGTGGAAGTGTGTGTCTATTTAAAATGCATTAAAGTTGCAACATTATTCTTTATAACAAGGAAAGTTAAAAATCTATATATGCTTTACTCAGGCTGTGACAACCCCCTAGGTTTGATGACGGTGGCATTGTGACATACCGTAATGGAACTAGCATACATTATAAAGTGAATCTGATCGTGACCTTTTTATTTCCATCTGTCGTATTCCTCCTCTCTCCTCTCCTTCACCCCTATCTCTCTGTGCGTGCGTTGTTAGCCATCAGTGCCCAAGTCGGTTCTCAGTGTTTTATGGAACATTCTATTTCTCTGTAGCTTATGTCGGAGGGCATATTATAGCTTCTGTGAGAACGTAACATCCTAAGTGTCATACTTGTCTTAATAATGAGGAACTTTACTGGATTTAGTTGCTTGGACATACTTCATTGTGAAATAAATGACTATCAAAGAAAACTAAAGATAATAGAAAAACATAAATAAGCAGAGTATGCTTTAGTCAACAGGCTACATACAGAACATAAAATTCTAAAATGGAATCGGGAGCCCCTTGTTGTTTGGCTGCAGCTCACCAAGTTACAGAGAGTGTTGTGCATCTTTAGCGCTGCAAACATGGCGGTCAGGCTCAAAATCCTCTCACTTTTTTCCAGTGTTTAACATTATAAAGTAAATCAAGATTGCTGGAGCCATTCTTTAAGATTGTGAGCAATGGAAGTATTTCATAAATTGATAAAAAATATGTTTCAATAAATTGTTTATCTTCATAATGTTAACACTGGAAAAAAAGTGGGAGGGGCCCAAGGTGAGTGTCCAGACCTATTCTTCTACAGCTGTGATAGCAGATAATATTTACTTTAAATGAAAAAAGCTTTTTGTACACAAGATAGGTACATCTGTCTTCAAGTGTTAGAATTATAAATCTGCAAGTTAAGCTAACTCTGCAGCAGGATAAGTAGCTATAGCTGTCCATGCGAAATCAGTCATAAGTTTTGTAACAGTGCAGGGTTCCACTTATATATTATTTTCTTTTGCTTTAAATTACATTTTTTGTATTTTTATTTAACAATAACAGCTGAAGGTAACTGTTCTTATGGAGAAAAGTTTGTGGTATTTTATTGTATAATTATTTAATTTCAAGTTAGGGTATAATGATAATAGCTATGGCCCGAGGGCCAGGTGGAGGAGGCATAGCTTTGTCCTTGTTATGCTCCGTGCCAGTTTTTATGCCCATATTTGGCTATGGTTAGGTGATGTGTGCTCGCCCTTGAGTTT
>PNEQ01037558.1:6223-23948 GCA_003012365.1 Medauroidea extradentata
CCTACTGCCAATCAGCGTGAGGCAGCTGCTCTGCTAGTCGGCAGCCAGGCCAATAGGAAACCTGTAGTAACATGCAGGAGCCAAACAGACACGGGGCTGGAGTCTACAGCCTCGGGCAGCCAATAAGCGGCCAAGTTCGCCTATATCAAACGAGCCGCCACGTCATTTCACGTCTGTATTACTATTTAGTCTGTGGTTCAATGCTGGTCTCTATAAGAGAGAAAGGTTTTTTTAGCTGCAGCAGTCTAAAACAGTTTTTGGCTGTTGTGTGTCTTTATGCAGAGTCGTATCTCATTTGACTGTTCCAACCAGAGAAAGGTTACTGAGGCACGATACGTCTGTGATTTGAGGGTAGAAGTACAAGCCGCTGAGAGTTACATACGTTCAATCACTGGCCAGGCAGCAGGGCTACAGAGGTGTAGTATGGCATTGAAACACTAGTTTGCAAACAAGGCCAGGCAGCAGGGCTACAGAGGTGTAGTATGGCATTGAAACACTAGTTTGCAAACAAATCCTCGCGAAATGTCAAGCTTCCTAATTATAAGCGTTCCTCGCTGCAAGCAGCGAAATTGTGTTCTAGTGGAAGACGTTAAGGGAGTGAAAAGCAGCTTTCAGTCTAGACTACTGTCAGAAAATAACTCGATATTTGCAGATCTCTACAAACTGCAAGGTGTCCCACATGCGCAGGTATATGCAGCACATCTCGTAAATAAGTTCCAAATACCATAGTTTTTTACTGAACAAACATTACATTCGTTCAGAGTTTCACATTCACAGCGTCCACATACAGCTGTATTTAAACGAAGAATAAATGTTTGGAAACAGTTTTTCCAATAAATAATTACTTAGAAAACAAGTTGATATTATGTAAATAAAAGTCTATGATTAAAACAATTACATGCGTTTTTTTATGCTGACCTAATTTCTCGTTAGCGTGACGTCCTCACCGACCTCACGAAAATCAATTCAACTCTCTCAAGTCACGCCTGAGGAAACAAACAGTGACATAAATCTTCATTTTCCCAGGATTTCCAGGAACAGAGCAAAGTGCTGATGCAAAGTGGAACTCTAGAGATTTCTACGTAAAAACCACTTAAAAATCTTAGCAAGAATTGCTAATACAAGGACAGTCATTTGATTCACTGATTGACCGAATTTTCTACGTAAATTTTTTAACTATATCTTTCTAGGAATTGGAAATACCAGGTCAGCTGTTTGATATATAGTCACTTGAAACTTCGTTCTACTTCTCACTGTCATAGACAATAACAACAATTGTGCCTAAACATTACTCACGGCGGACTGCAATTTTGCCATTAAGCCCGACCTTCAGTTCAGGAATCACCTTGCAGCGGGAGATTATAGAACAGTCTTCCTACATTGGCTTTGTGGTATTGTTCTGCCCATAGTTGGAAACTGTAAATATTTCATAATATAATTTGGTACCACGCTTAACTACGCAGATTTCTGCGTATGCTCACATTCCTTGAATTTCGCGAAAATATTTCATTGCTTTACGTACACGTCTGCAGTTCTACGTCATGGTTATTGGCAGCGTGTATTTATGCAGAGGCATTGCATATTTAACTGTGCCAATCAGAATATGGTTACTGAGAAACCACATGATTGTGATTAGCAGGTAGAAATCGAAGGCCCGAGAGAACTAAGGCATGCAATCACTGACTATAAATCAGAACTACAGGTGAGCACGTAAGGCTTCGAAACTAGTTGGCGCAGAAATTTTTTCGCGAAATGTCAGGGTCTCTTACAATATTTTCAGTGATTAAGAGTGCGTGGTAGATAAATAAACGCTGAAAACATAAATTGATTTCTACGCTTTTTTCGAAGCCAATATGGATACAATACTCAATGACAATCCTAGATAATGGTATTTGCCAACTTTACGAGTAAATATTTATCCAGAAGTAGTAATTCATTACGCGTCACCTCTTGCGCCGCAGTTAAATGCACGAGGTTCCGGCGTCAGAGATTGTGCCTCAGAAGTTCGTAACACTGGAAGCAATTTTGTTTAAAACGTTGGCTAAAACAATTGTCTAGGATTGCTATTGTTTAATTTTCGCAAACTGACTTCAAGAAACCTACAGTTATAGATTAATGATTTTAGCGTTGAATTATGTATCACGCCCTCTTAAGTTACGGTATATGGGGTTTACGTCTCGTCGACAGCGATCTCGTTAGCGACGGTGACACGCAACTTGGTACAAAGACAGGAGCTGGGAGAGGAGTTGGCCATAGAACCATCCCAGAATTTGACTGGAGCGATTTGGGGAAACCGTGGAAAACCAAAATCAGGATGGCCGAAGCCGGGGATCGAATCCGGGTCCTCTCGAATGCGAGTTCAACGTGTTACCGTTGCGCCACCTCGCTCGTGATTAAGGCCATGTCATTAGTTTCTTCAGTTTTTTCTATAATTATTTTTTTAAGCTTAAACGAGAGCTGATATCACAAATCTGTCTGTCAGTTTTGTTTAAAATGGTTTTTGCCGTGATAGCTAATTATTTTAAAACAATAGATTATGCGGTTTCGACTAAAAAGTCAGTTAACCAGAAATTCGTTAGTTTCATAATTAGCTAAAGCCATAGTATTCGCTGCCTTGAAAAAAATCATACAGCATGCAGAATACGATTTGGAAAAAAAAAAAAAAAAAAACCGCCAGACACATTTTTGATAGCTGCTCTCGTTTAGGCGTAAAAAATTGAATATAGCTAAAAACGTAGAAACTCGAGAGCATGGCCTTAAGGCGGCCGCCTACCCCACGCTTTAAATGCGTTGTTGTGTGTTCGTATTCAGGTATTTTCTACGAAAATATTCCACGTGTGTCCGTTATGCCAACGTACGGAAAGAAAAAAAACTTCAGACAAGGTCGGAACCTCATTGTTAAGACGCCACGATCGTTAAAAACACTGTTTCTAAGCCCTCTTACATGGCTAAAAACGGTCTTTTCAGACTTCCGTGCTTCAAAATGTACTTACCGGATGTATGTGAAACTCAGACAGCGACCAGTACTGAACTTAGTTGCAGACTTTCCACCAATAAAATTATATGGTCACCGCTTAATGTGCCATAGTAAAAACCGTTCGGCGGCAACCTAGCACGCTCGTTCAGCGCTTTGCTCGTTGAGGCGACACGGCATTTGATGCGCGCTTCAAGGTCGACCTTACTGCTCCGTCGCTTTTGAGCTTCTCACGCGCGGGTAGGAGGCGTCCTTTAGACTTATCGAATTACAGTTCTCAGAAATGTTCCCGTCACACAACGGAAAAGCAAAATTTACTGAAGTATAACGCAGTGTTAGCAGTGGCTGCCCGTGAATTGTTGTCACGTGGGTCTAAAGTTGTCGAGAACATTACAGGGTTGTGTGCTCACTGACGCTACTAATAGTCCAGGAAAGATACGAAAAAACATGGACTCATCGTAAGAAAAGTTTTTTTCATTAAAAATTCACAGAAAAATTCGTAGAATAACATATCCAAAATCCACCAAAATCTACCTTACGGTTTTAACTTTTTTTAAAAGTATTTGTCCCAGAAAAATGCAGGAAAAATCAATAAGTCGAAAACGGTGCATCTTACGACAAAACTTGTAGAGACAAAAATTAAAGAGCACAAAATTTACCATAACATATCCGATATTCACGAAAATTCGCTTATAACGTCTTCTTCTTTTCCCGGGATTCATCCCCGGAAAAATATGAAATAATAAAATTAATCGAAAACGGGGCATTTTACAGCACAATATGTCAGATCAATAGGCAAAGTGATTAGATTTTCCTCTAATATATTCTAATTTCATACTAATTCGCATAAAATCAGCATTTTTTCGGAATTTGTCCCGAATATGCTGTAGTACATTGAAACCGAAACCCCAAAATCTATTGAGAACAAAATTAAGAAAAATGTCTAATATTGCATTAAAATTTTACTTCTTTCTGCTCGAAAGTAATGAACTTTTCAATATACTGGGTTTGTCAAAGGGTACAACACTTTTAAAAACACTTTTAAATGGCAATAAGCCGAAAACAATGCATCGCACGTCAAAATGTCGAACCATAACTAAAGTACAGAAAAGTTTTACTGTATAGAAATATAATCCACCAAAATCCACTAAAATATTATTATATGTGTTTTGGTATCTGTCGCGAAAAAAAAAACCTATTCACGACTATCATTGATTTTAAGTCTACTTCAGGGAATACCAGTATGTTTAGGTCTACTTAATGTACGATTGAGTTCATCCGCATTCGCTTGTACTGTGTGAATTTATGTCTTGCTGTTATGACCTTTTCAAGTGTGAAATAGAAAAACTTAAATAAAAAAAAAATATTGTGGATGTGTGTGACTGTAGAATTTTGCCTGAATATTAGTTTTCTGTTTAATGTTATGTTCCTGACTTATTTTTCACAGACACATGTCATATTAAATATTTTTTTGTAGAAACGAAGCAGGGTGCCATCATCAACCAAATGAACTCACAGTCTTGTGCCATGCAGTTAGTAGATAGATTCGAGAAATGTGACTGAGCACAGCTAACAGTATTAGTGTTTTTTTTTGTACCGGCATGCTGCACTCTTGCCTAGTGTTCCATTAGACATTTGTAACGAGCTTGACAAATGCTGTATGTTGTGTTTTTTCATTTTCGTTAAAGGTACTGGAGAAAGTAAATTTATAATGTGGATAACGTGGTAATAATTAGTATATGTAAAACCGTTGGAACGTGCCACAAAATTGTTAAGGACTGTGTTAACAATGTGATGTATGTATTATAAAAAAACTAGTGGGTGAATTTAATAGTGATACGTGAGTATTTTGTTATGACCATATTAAATCCAAACAAACTGTTAAAGGAACAAGAAAGGGTTTAATAAGGATAAATCCTGCATATCGCGATAAAGGGGCCCAGCTTAATATATCTGAAGGACAGCATGTATATTCAGATTGCCCGAAAATTTTTTCAGATGAGAGTCGCATAGCTCAGCTGAAGAAAAAATTACGTGCAGAATCCGATGGAGAGTCTGTCTCGATTTCTCCTAAACGAAAATGTGTTCTTCAGTTACAAAATTAAGTTTTTACGAGAACAATTTTTATTGTGGCCAGAAAGCACAAATTAATGATCCTGTAACAGAAACACTTGCGGTGAAAACCGACGCTGAAAAAGATTGACAAAGCTGTGAATAGTGTATGTAAGAAAATAAAATATGATAAATGGGCAAGGGATGTACTGGACGTTTAGAGTGTGTTAACGATATTTATGCAGCTGATGCTATATATAATTACAAGCGCAATGTTAACTTCCGTATTTTCCGAGAAATACCTACAGTTTTTCAAGGAGTTTATAGCACCTGAGATACACAATTGACTAAAATGAAAGGCCGCCCACGAGATGAAGAGAGGATTCTGGCCTTTCTGAAAGCTATGGAGGAATTTGAAGTGGTTGAAGAACCGACAAAAACAATTGAAAAATTACATGAAACGATGAGAAGACATTTACAAGACGAGAATTTCTGAGCATTTTCGTGGTTCAGTGTATTATTCTAAAAAGTGTGGGTCTAAGAATGTTCTTAGTCTCCATGAACGTGTAAGTGATATTTTAGTTAAATTTCATAACAGAGGAAGCAATAGTAAGAGTTCTGAATACGAAAAATTCGATATTTTAGTGAATTTTTAAAATTTTTATTTGGTAAAATATTTTGCTCTTTATTTATGATCCCACATTTTTTGACGTGCGATGCATTGTTTTCGGTTTATTGCCGCTTAAAAATGTTGTTCCCTTTGACAAACCCAGTTCATTACTTTCAAGCAGAAAAAATTTCCGTGACAAATTCTACGAAAAATGCTGAATTTCGCGAATTAGTACGAAATTAGAATATATTAAGGGAAAAGCTAATCACTTAACCTATTGATCTGAAATATTTTGCTGTAAAGTGTGCCGTTTTCGATTTATTTCATTATTTAACATTTTTCCGGGGACGAATCCCAGAAAAAGATGAAGAAGTTATAAGCGGATTCTTGTGAATTTTGGACATGTTATGGTGAATTTTGTGCTCTTCAATTTTTGTCTCTACGTGTTTTATCGTAAGATGCACCGTTTTCGACTTATTGATTTTTTCCGCATTTTTCCGGGACAAATTCCTGAAAAAAAGTCAAAACCGTAAGGTGGATTTCGGTGGATTTTGAATATATTATTCTACGAATTTTTCTGCAAATTTTAATGTAAGGAAACCTTTCCTTTTCCAATTTGTCCATAAATCGTCCCCTTTTTCTCATATCTTTCATGGACTATAATACTGACACGCTGATCTGCAAGTGCCGCAAAAGAAACAGTGACCAGTAAACGTTTCATAGTCATTGATTGACGACGCGTTCTTTTCTAGAGTGTACAGTTCTGAATATCTGCAGCCCTCCCTGGTAACAACCCACGAGTCACCGCTAGAAACCCGAAAAATTCGCGTTTTGATTTGGA
This sequence comes from Medauroidea extradentata, assembly GCA_003012365.1. Lineage (NCBI taxonomy): Eukaryota > Metazoa > Arthropoda > Insecta > Phasmatodea > Phasmatidae > Medauroidea > Medauroidea extradentata. The sequence continues at coordinate 12,701 of PNEQ01037558.1, forward strand.
CGCAAGCTAAATCACTAGAGTCACGATTTTATTGTGAAAATATTTCTTCACCATTTCGTTTCAATGTCTAATATGCACAGTGACGGGATTATTTTAACTCTCGCTTGTCTTGGGGTGCTACTGGCAATTCATAGACTTATGGTTAGGGCTAGGAATATTTCACGAGTTCAACGTCCAACACGCTAGACTCCATTATCCTGTGTATACCGAAGCCCTACCATGTGTATATTACCTGCTACTCATTAAGGCAGCAGACAATGAACGAATAGACGGGGCTTGAGTATGCATGGGACATTGGATTCTAGCATTGCAGGCTCACGAATGCGGCAGTAAAAGACGCCAGAAGAACCTAAGGCATAGTTTCGTGGCAGTTAACTGATGGGTAGAGACATGCAAAATTCGCGTTATCATTTGGTAACAGACTGAACTTCACTTTCCTATTCATAACATAGCATAATCTGACATTCAATTGGCCACGAACTTTTGTGCGTAGTCATTTACGTGTGTTACGTCTTTACAGAGATTGGCCTCTCTAACGTGTACGCATTCTCCGCGGCAAGTCACGACAATGTCGGCCAGCGGTAGACGTCGAACAAGCCTATAGTCACTTGGAGTCTAGTCAGCTGTCAGAAAATAACGCGAATTTTGCATGTCTCTACTGATGGGGCGGTATTGAAGATCTGCACTATAGTGAGCCTTCAGTAGCCGCTGCCTCCTTATTCAACGTGTGCTTGATGAGAATGTAGTATCGGTTTTATGCATCTAAGCGCCCTAGGCCCTTGTGTCCCTGCACCTCTGCAGCTTTTTTTTACAGCCTTCCTTACTAACATTTTCCTATTTTCAATCCCACATTATATAAAATGTCTCTGCTCTGTCCTCTCGCTATGTGTAATGGTAATGATAGTGTAATAATGATTTACCTTTCCTCTAATGCAGATATTATATAAAATTTCTCTGCTCTATAATCTTGCTACGCATAATAACAATAAAAATGGTGAAATAATGTTTTACCTTTCCTCTAATGCAGTTATTATATAAAATGTCTCGGTTTTGTCCTCTTGCTATGTGTAATAACAATAATAATGTAATAATTATTTACCTTAACCATAATGCATTTATTATATACAATTTATCTGCTCTGTCCTCTCGCTACGTATAACAACAATAATAATGGTGTAATAACTATTTACTTTTCCTCTAATGCAGTTATTATATACAATGTCTCTGTTCTGTCCTCTTGCTATGTATAATAACAATAATAGTGTAATAATTAATAATCTTACCTCCAATGAAGTTATTATATAAAATTTTTCTTCTCTGTCCTCTCACTGTGTATAATAATAATAATGTAATAATTATTTATCTTAACTATAATGCATTTATTATATTAAATTTATCTGTTGTGTCCTCTTGCTATGTATAGTAACAATAATAATGGTGTAGTAATTATTTACTTTTCCTCTATTGCAGTTATTATATACAATTTTTTTCTGCTCTGTCCTCTCGCTATGTATAATAACAATAATAGACGTGTAAATTTCGCGTTATTGTTTGGTGATAGTCTAGGATTCGCTGATGTATAGGCCCTACTCACCCGAACACACTCCTTGATGTTGTTGGTTTTAAGTCTTCGTACCTTTGTGTGTCTGTTTGACAAGATAGTTGGCATTTTACAGTTAACCTTATATCATTGGTTGTAAATGTCCGCTCGGCGCGTCACAAAAACAAATGGCCAACAGTTTAAGTCAAATGAGCACATAGTAATTTGTAATCTAGTTTGCTGCCAGATAATAACGCGTAATTTGCAGGTCTCTAATTATTAGTCAAGAACGTGAACATTTAAGACAGTAAACATTTTTACTGATCACCGTATTGGCACTTTTAAAAACAGTGATGGAAAATTCTTCACATTTTCTCCTCACTAAAAGTGCACCCCTGGGAAAGTTGTGTCCTAGGCCCGAGCCTAGTGGGTCTAGTGGTAACTTCAGCCCTGATTACGTACTCTTATCTGAAAATAAAAGTATTAATGACTTAATGAGTTGCGATCGCACTAGTATGTTAAAAATTATCTATAAGTAATTATTTGTTAATTTCCAGATGTGTACAATTATTGTTGAATCGTGATTTGTCAGACGCAGGGGGAGAGATTGTACGAGTTGTATTACAAACGGATAAAAATTATCAAAATAACACATTAACTTTTCTAATACGAGCCATGTCTCTTTTAGTATGCCAAGTTGTTGCAAGGTAACAATGCTTCGTAAATAACAATGAAAGACACACGCTCTTGGCAGGGCACGGCCTGGGGGCAGTTAGCTGGGGCCGTTTTGTTCTCACACTGGAAACATTAGCGGCAGAACTCACAATATGTTTACGTCCCGTCTTGCTATATAATTTTTTTTCTGTTAGAAATTTTTAATTCCACGAGAACACATTTGTACTACTTGTTATTCGACTGGAACAGCCACAGATTTTTGGTGGAAGGAGTTTTTCACTAACTTGTTTCATTGCCTTACGTGCACGTCTTCAGCTCTGCTGCGTGGTTATTGGCAGCGTGTCTTTGTGCTGAAGCGCCACTAATTTGACGCCACCAATCAGAATAAGTTTACTGTGACACCACATCCCTGTGATTTGCGGGTAGAACCCAGAGACGCCGAGATTTAAGAGAAGTCCTCGGCTGGCGCATGGACGGCGTTGCAGCGTGTCACGCGCATACATTTTTACGCGAAACCGCTAAAGTTATTCATATTGTGTTTACCTACGAAAAGAACACACACTTAAAACAATGCTTCTAGTTTTTCAAAAATGCAGCAAGCTTGTTAGAAACATGATATTCGGGCCTCTCAAAATGGCTAAAATCGGGTTTTTTAGACTGTTGTAACTCCGAGAATGTTACCTGAATTCGTAAAGTGCAAAACGAGAGGCATGCGTTGGTCTTTACTTCATACTATTCAAAAATAAAATATTGGGGCCACCGCTTAAAGTCCCATAGTAAAAAGACTACAGCGGAAACCTTGCACGCCAGTTTGGCGCGCTGCGAATAGAGGCGATATGCTTCTCGTCAAGCTTGGGATACTGACTCTTATCGTTTCGCTGTTCCTACGCGTCAAAGGTGGAAATTCGACACCGCGATGGACTCCTCTTAAGAGTGCATGGTACACAATTCAGCGTTAAAAGCATACGTTTAGAATTGTAGGTTTCTCGAAGCCAATTTGGAGGGAAAAAACCGCAATTCTAGACAAAAGTTTTTGCAAACTTTCTGAACAAAAATTTTTCTTGACTAACTTATTTCTGAAGAACAATCTCTGACGCCGAAACCTCGTTCATTTAATTGCGGCGCACGAGATCACCCTTAACAAATACATCACTCTGGATAAATGTTTGTTCACATAGTCGGCAACTATAATTGTCGAGGATTGCGGTTTTGTACTTCTTCTATATTGACTTTCAAAAAGCGTAGATCTAAATTGAAGAATTCAGCGCTTATTTATCTATCAGACTTCTTAAAACAACCAATCACTGAACACGAATCAGAACTCCAGGCGTGCACATAAGGCATTGAAACAAATAAGTACACATATCTTCTCACCAAATATCAGTGTCTCTATAGACAGGTTGTTGACTACAAGGTTGCTATTTGCTCAAATAATTTGGCTATTCACGGATCCATTCGTTTTTTCAGGGAAAGTCATTAAAAACAACTGTACCGTTGTAAAAGAAGTCGGCCTACATTACCGTGCTGCTTTCTTAGACAATACCCTTACGAGATTGTTAAAAGTCTTGTTTGTCTCTTAAATTGAATATCGTAATTATTTCTTTAAGATAACTGATACCCCTGACTATTTCAAAGGTTCAAGGTTTAAGGAACATTTAAATATATTTTGTTTATTAGTATTTAGTGTTAGTAATTCGCAATTCTCATTAAATGCGGGTTTAATACACAAGTACACACAAAGTGATGAAAACTAATATGTTATACAACCATTTAGATGAGTAAAACTGTAAATTATGTTGAACATGACTTAATTACTATCTGTAACGACACAAACGTTCTATACTTATAATCTTCATTTTCATAATTATCTTCAACGTGCAGTATACTGTTCTGGTAAGCGAACACGTGATGTAAATGTTCACGTAAGTTGTAATATGAATATGTATGTGTGTGTATATATATAGTATACTCACATATACATACACATATGTGTGTATGTGTCTGTAACTAAATGAAGTCGTGTTTATTTCAAATTTCAAATACAGAAAATATTTTACTTATAAGTCCTATGTAAGCACTGACCACAGAAGATTATTATCGTTTGGGTTCTTACCGTACAAGCGAATGGCGCGTAAATATGTCCTTATTTATTTCTGGCTTCCAGTCGTCAAAAGTGTGTCAAAAATAACAGAAGTGACAGTGAAGTATATGTTCTTGAATTTCAACTTGACCTAGAATAAAACCGCTAAGTACTCGTACTTCTTCGTATCAGTGATAAGTTGCCTACGGTCTAAGGGCATGAGTTTTTCTTGGCTGATTAAGATTCCAGGTACCCTAATTTTGTTCAGAAATACTGACAAATCCTTGTATTTCGCTTCTTAGAAATCACACAGAACAAACTATATGATAACAGCCAACCGCATACACGTTTACAAATTGTGAAACAAATGTGTACTTAAAACTTATTAATTTTTTTAACCTGAAAAATGTATGTTCCGAAAACTGGGATTGTCGATACAACAAAATATTTAGACACCAGAAAATTGGGGCTTAATTTTAGTACAAGTTATATTTAAGACACATATACCTTTATTGCGAATTTTCAACTGGATCACAGAATATTAAACATACCCTGGATATTTCTTAGCCAATAACGAGAGACCTGCAAATTTCGTGCTATTTTCAAACGCCACACTAGACTCCAAGCTGTTTGTGCATTCGCTCGACGTCTTCCGTTAGCGTACACTGTAGTGGCTTGCAGCAGGGAACGATTTTGGTTCACTATAAAGTGACGAATCGCATGTAAAGTAGTAAAATACAAACATGATACCAAATATCGCATAAGGCCCAGCCGCCAGTGACAGCAACAGGCTGTGTTAAAGGAGATATAGGTAAATGATTGTTGATAAAACAAATAGTAAACAATGATTTATGCTCATTAACCCATATATTCTTAATACTATTATTTCAGTGAGCCTATTGTCTACATCGCCTTATGGTTATCAGGCGTCCAGCAAAACGAGTATATATCCTTTTCAAGTAGTTTTTTGATCTGTATGAATTTTTCGTGACGATAAACATGTCGAGCTTCTTAACCGAGCGCGACATTACATGAAACTATTTTATTCCCCTTATATGTAGTATAATTAGATAGGATGGTTTATCGCGGGAAAACTTGACTGTTTCTGCATTTGAACACACATTCAGCTAACCAGAAGATTACTGGTTTTAGCTTGTACTTGGAGCTGTTGCCCTATTTAACTGAGCCAATAACAATCCCAATATTGTAATATTTGATGCCTGTCATTGGTCTGCAGACCGCTACGTTATATCAGAAGTATGTCACTCAATCATTAAGGACTGGAAAAATTCGCGAATTCAACGACCTGTAGGCTAGAAGATATTGTACTCAAGCCCCGACTATTTGTCTTCTAGCTGCTACTCAGTGGAACAGCCTACAGGTCATTGAATTCGCGGAATTTTCCAGTCCCTATCAATCATACACGTCGCAAGAAACTACAGCGTTTTCAAGGGTATGTTGGCACAAAACATTATCGCGATATACCAACATCGCTAAGTAATCGATTTAGAGTGAGTTTGTGCAGCGCTTAACATTGTGGTCTTTAGCGTTGGTGAGGGGTGACATTATATGAGTATGGAGCAGCGCCGAAATGAGGGGGCGGGAAAACGGAAGATTCCCGAGAAAACTCGCCGACCAACGGCATCATTCGGCACGATATCCAAATGAGAAAATCCGGGGACTGACCCCGCCGGGAATCGAATCCTGATCGTCTTGGTGGGAGGCGAATGGTTTGACCATTCAGCCGTCGCGGCCCCTTATAATTGATTTAATTTGTACAATAAATTCAAGCGTTCAAATTTATGTTGCTAGTCTAGCAGTGAGTTACATAGTCTCTGTTCACTTTATCAAAATTTCAAAGGATCTTTACGTGGAATTCTTGAGACCTAATGCTATTTTGAACAACTCTGAAGCCTTACAAATGTTTTTTCCTTCGGTATAATTAATTTACACGTGGGGAAAAAAATAATTATCATCCTCCACTTCAGTGAAAAGTACTTAATTTGAGAAGTAAATGTCCTACTTTGTTATACTCAATGTCTTGCAATCCTACACCGCCTGGTTATGGAATCTTGTACTATCGCTAAGATTCCCGGCATACCCTGGATGATTCAAGCCGCTAGTACGTACGCTAGCCGCATCTAGCAGGAGACTGCGGCCTATGATGGCGCCACCCTGCAAAAAATGTTCATTCGCTTTGAGCACTTCAACGATAGTGGCTTCCTCTGATCAGTTTGCTTGCCCTACATACTGGCGAAGCAGAGAAAGTTATTGCCGTTAGCGTGCTCAATGCGCTATTAACAAAGCCGTGAGTTATTCGCGAAAACCGTTTTGCACAATTTTGTTTCAGTGCCTGACGTGCACATTGGAATATCTGCTTCGTGGCTATTGGCAGCGTGTATTTACTCAGGTATGTTTCATACTTAATGACATCAATCAGAATAATGTTATTGTGACACCATACCGTTCGTCTGTGACATTCCAGTAGAACCTGAAGTCAAGCGAGAGTTAAAACTTTCAATAACTAACCATGAAGCAGAGATGCGCACAAGGCATTGAAGCCAAACGATGAAAAAATATTTTTACCACATACTCTTGGCTCTAGCTGTTAAATGGATATTTCTTGACATGGTTGTCATATTAGAGGCAGTGACCTTCTAATAGAGACGGCTTCTACTGTGTTACGTCCGCATTGGTCGTCGTGGTGTCCGCAGGATTTTTGCCTACGTGCATCCCCTTTGCCCTTTCAAAAGTCTTAGCACGTACATTTTAGTAGAATAAACCCACTTGTTGAGTGAAAAAATCTCCCAGTTTCAAACAGTTTTATTGATTTGACTCAAACTTCTCAATGAATATTAACACATGCACACAGGGTTGCCACAAACATTGCTAATTTTTAGAAGTAGGTCATAATTCACAATGTGTCTGTATTCAATATATTATAAATGAATGAATACTCACATGAATACGAATATGCATTTTATTCTTTAAAACGACTCCTCCTCTTTTTTTAATGCATGGAAAATTATATAGGGTATATACATTCCTGATGAGAACTGTACTTAGGCCTTCCATAAAAAAGTCGCAAACGCATATAGAAAAAATTTTATGGCCGTGTAGGGCTAGTTCAAATACGCACTGAAAATAAAGTTTGCAGTCACCAAAATATTTCGCAATTTTTGACCTTACCAAATTTTATTATGGCAACCACGTAATTTGCTTACTGCTCCCTGCAAAGTTTTGCAGTGGCTATTAAACTCATGTAAACAGTACATAAAAATTGGGTATGATAAGGTCCTCATTGACAAAACAGTTTGTGATCACGCCAAAACTGTTTTTGTGCGTTAAAAACTGAGAGGCCGCGATTGTTTGTAGTGGTTTTCAAATAATTTGTTTGGCAAATAATTTTAAAGAACATGTTGTAAACGTACAAGATTTCTGTTCAGTGTGACAGGCCACGGGATTTGATTTTCTATTACATCGCACACACTGTTGATAAACTTTAATTACATTCTTTATAATATACATTTAGAATAATTTTTACGTTGTTAAAGTCTGGAGACATTTTACTTATTGCGAAAGTACGCAGAAAAAACTTACATTTGGCTTACAAGCGTTTACGTTTAAAAAACTTCTTTAGTGTATATTTTAGTAACAGAACATACCAGACGCGTTATTCACAGATGACTGTCATTCAGCTTCTCCAGCGGCGTCTGTGGCAAACAGGCATTTCCGCTGTGAATGTGGCTCCACTCGTAAATCGAGTGGTCACCACAGAAAGATAAAAAATGCGCAATCTGGCCCCAGCCACTCGACACGTGACCTGGCCAGCCACAGGGAACGTCATCCTTTTCTGCAGAAACCACTGTCAGAGGCGTCTGGTGAATGTTTTCCATTAAGCCCGCTGCTTTATTGCTGCTACTCTGTCACTGTGGATCAACCGCGTTGCTTCAATTTGAAATAATGTTGTCTTAGGAGAAGTCCTCGCCTGGCGCATGGACGATGATGTAGCGTGCCAACAGTATTAGTTTATTTTTACGATAAACTGCTATTTGAAACTGTTATTCGTATTTCGCTTCCCTATGAAAAGAACACACACTTGCAACTACGCTTAGGCTATATAGTTTTAAGCATTCAGCACATTTGTAAGAAACTTGATTTTCGGGCCTCTCAAAATGGCTAAAAGCTGTTTTTTTAAAGACTGTTGTAACTCCGAAAATAACACTTGAATTCATAATGTGCCAAACGAGGTGCATGCGGTGGACTTTACTTCATTCTATCAAAAAATAAAATTTTACGTTCACTGCTTAAAGTTTCAAAGGAAAAGGACTACAACGAAAATCTTGCACAGTGCACGGTAGTTTGACGAGCTGAGACTAGAGGCGATATGCTCCCCGGCAATCATGGTACTCCCCCAGTAGCAACGACTACATTGGGTCAACAGTGGGGAATTCGTTGGAACGGTTGGCAATGTTTTGTGTTGGAAACCATTCATTCAACCAACGGTTGGCTTTTCGTTGGCAATGATGGAAATAGGTTGTGTAGGAATACTCCTATAAAAATAACGTTGGCCCAACATAGTGATGAAATGTGTCATAACAGACACAAAATAACATATTTATCTTTAAAAACAGCTAAAAATATTGTTTATGGATATTCTTTATTCGTTGATAGAACGACGGGAAAGTGTTGAAAATACAACCGTTGGCCGAACATATTTTTACAACCAATACCAAACCTAACAAATTTTAAGAAAAGAATGTCAAAACAGTCAATAATATTAATATAATACAATATTTACTGAAATAAAATTGTTAAAATACAGTTAACGTTAATTTTTAGTAGTTGGAGAAGTGTTAGATAAATGTGAGAAAGCGAACGGTTGGCAATTAACAGATTTGAGTACGTAGGGCCAACATTATTTTCTACTGAATTACAACTAAATTAGTTTTTGAAAAATAGGATTTACACATTTCATAGAACACGTACCTTCACCTCTTAATTAAAAGAAAATTGTTAAAATATGGTTCATAGTATTATTTCAACCGTTGGTAAAGTGATGGGTAAATGTTAGTATGATAACTGTTGGTTATTATCAAATATGAACATGTTGGCCCAACGTAATTTTACAACCAATATCCAGCTTAACTAATTTTATGAAAATAACACCAGAATATTTAAGAACATTAATATAATGTCAAATTTTTAAAAAGAAAACTGTTAAAATACAGTTAATGGTAATGTTTTATTCGTTGGTGGAGTGTTGGCCAAATGTGAGAAAGAGAACGGTTGGTTATTAACAGATGTATATTGCGCCAACGTTATTTTTCAACTAAATTCCAACCAAATTAATTCGTAAAAAATAGGATTTACACGTTTCATAGAACACAACCGTTACCTCTTAATTTAAAGAAAATTGTTTAAATATTCCTTGGTAATTTTTCATTCATTAGTAGAATAATGGGTAAACAAACGTTGGTATGACAACCGTTCATTATTAGCAACTTGATGATAGAGTGAAAGGGAAATGTTGGAAGAAAAACCGTTAGTTATTAACGATTATTCCCAGAAACAACATTCGTTGGGCCAAAGGTTGGAAACCATTTGGATTGTTGGTTATTATGTTGTGTTGGAACACTTACATAAATACAACGTTGACCCAACTTCGTAAGCCAACCTAAATTTTATTAAAAATTTTTGTAGCACTGAAAATAAAATGATAAAAGAATTTTTCAGAATATTTAAATGGTTGGTTGAACGTTGGCAACAAGTTGGGAAACATACATTTGGCTTTTGGTGTACATTTTTTATGTTCAACTAATGTCATAAAATCAAATTTTTTTCTCTAACACACAAACTAACATTGGAAATGGAAAAAAGAAATATGTTATACACAATCTCACAGGCTATGAGGAATTCTAAAGAATTTAGCATTCGAAGAGAAAGCTTCTGGACAATCAAAATGATTGGTTGACAAGTTGACAAGTTGGCGAACATACGGTTGGCATTGAGTATGAAAGTTTATTTAGGGCAATCTTAAAACACCAACGGAAGCCAGTATCAGAAAAAAATTACTAAAACTTTAAAAGATGATTCAATCCCGTATGCTATGAATATTTTTCTGGACTTGAACCTTGAAGAGATTTTTTTTGAACATTCGAAATATTTTGGTAGGAATTAGTTTTATCATGACCGACATTTTAAATTAACAGAAATACATATTTAAAACGTAAAGGTAAAATTATTTGTACCCAATTGCCTTTACAATCATCTTTACTAAAAAAAAAAATGTTTTGAACCTTAAAATTATTTTTATTATAATGTTTGCAACAAGTTGTTAGTTATGTTATACGTCGTACGGTTTTAGTGCGATCTTTCGTGTTGATCCGATGTTGTGAAACAATAATTTTGTTAATATTTGACTTTTTTCTGTAAAACACGTATTTTTCGATCATTGTTTATTTGTTTTGTGCACAAATACTATGTATCTATTTTTTTAATCGGTTTGTTATTGGTGGGTTACATGTTGCGAAAACAAACTGTTGGCACCCCTGTTGGATGTTTATAGAAAATGATAAGAATATTTTATAGATAATTTGGAAAGTTAAATGTTGGCATGGAAACTGACTCTCATCAAGACACCTTGGGTTATTAGGCTAGGACACGGTCGTAGAAGTACAGGTCTGGACACTCGCCTATTTAGCTTGACCCCCTTATTGTTTGGCTGCAGTTCGCCAAGTTACTGAGAGTGTTGTACGTCTTTGGCGCTGCAACCAGGGCGGTCGGGCTCAAACTCCACCCACTTTTTTCCATTGTTTACGTAATAAAGTAAATAAAAATTGCTCGAGACATGCTTTAGGATTGTGAGCGAAGCAAGTATTTCATAAATTGACAAAAATACTTTTTGATAACTTGTTTATCTTTATTGGAAAAAAAGTGGGAGGGAAGTGGGC
>PNEQ01037558.1:24048-50265 GCA_003012365.1 Medauroidea extradentata
CGGGGGGGGGGGGGGGAGGTGAAGATACAAGCACAATACCCAATCCTGAATCCAGGGAGATATCACTAAATTTCACTTCGCCTACCGTGAGTCTAACCCTGGACCCTTGGCCACCCTTAACCGGTGTCGTTTATCTGCGTCTGTCGATACTCGAATACAACTAATGTTGTGTAATATATCTTCACTGATTTACGTCTGCTTTTATTCAACACAGTGGCGGTGCGTAAGGCCGTACTCTCGTGCTGTAGCACTGAGTAAACTTTTACAAAGTTATTGTGTACTTAATTTTATTAAATTTCAGGTAATGTGACACAATTTATACTTCTAACCTTTCTTTATAAGAGATCGACTGCTTTGCGCTAAGTTTTATAGGCGAACGGAATTTTCTCAAGTAATTTCGTTCGTGTAAGCCGCCCTTTACTATGTTGTAAACCTGGCTCGGTGCTCCCGCGGACTAGCGCACGGTTGTCACTCCTCTTTCCTACCCCCTGTCCTGGTCAGAGGCATAGAGAGATGCGGGAACCTCGCCTTTATCTACACCTGCTCCGTGCAATGAGCAGAGTAGCACTGCTATCTACTGCGCAAGCGCGCGACAGTTACGTCAGCGCGTGGACAATGATGGCCGCTCGCGTCGCGCACGTGTTTGTACACTGCAGACCGGTAAACAAAGTAATTTTCGGTGTCGCATGGACGTGTAGCTGACTTAGAATAACTTTGATGAATAGTACGTTACTATATATTATTATTGTAAGTTGTGGGCGTCAGTGACGTGATACTGTGCATAAATAACGAACTGCAGTATAATCTATGTTAGTAGTCTTTGGTCCAATGGATACATTACCGACGCTTTATGATGGGATAATTTGGTAAGTCGAATTTTACAATATTGATTCATTTTTGTGAAAATTCTGTGTTGCTTGAGCATAGGTGGAAACTTATTGTAAGGTTTGTGTCCGTGGTTTATTAGTGGCAAGTTAGTTTTCCGAATGGACGTGGTACGAACTGCACACATTTATTTACGTGTTTCGTAATAGTAATCACAAATATCGTAGATCTAAGGCCTAGCTGATAATAAAAAGAGCTGCGCAGAGTGGACAAGCACTTGAAACGTCTAGTTTTCGTAATTGAAGGAGTTATTAACTTATAGTCTTCGGAATATTTATTTAACCGTATCAAAATGATAATATGCCGATGCCGGGCTGAAGATATGCGTAGGCCTACTTCGCGCGTATTATAAAATTGCGTCTGCATTTAGACAAGCCGAACTCTAATGTAGTCTTAAGGCGTCTCACATGCGATATTGTTGGCATTTTATCTACGAGTCGGGTTCACATTAATCGTGAGGAAACATAGAGGGAACGCAGTAAGAACAAATGTGTAGAAACTGAGATTGTAGGATACTAACATGTCGTTAGTGGTATTCATTGCTTGTGTATTTAACGAGTACCTACACATTGTAGATAATATCTTTAAGTTGAAATTTTTTTTATAACACACTTTATTGACTACATTACTGCTTGCCATGAAACGCAGTGCAATTTCTCAATACATGTAAAGCAAAAGTCCTATACCTTTAAGTTAAAAATATGACTATTAACAGGGAAAGAAAGTATAGCGATTTAGCGGGGGAGGGGGTGAAGGACATTATATTCAGAGCACTGAGCTCAAAACATTGACCGGCCGCCACTGACCTTTCTACTGTTTCGAATTACTTAGAAAATACTGAGGAATAGGACCCACATTCTCTAGATGATATTAAAGAGCACCGCCAACTACGTGTCGTGAAGATACGTGCAGTACTTTTACAGTCCTGGCTTTATTCAGAAACCATTCCACATGTTGTCAGTCGGTTAGGTTACGAAATGCATTTTAAGGACCCTCTGACAGGCCTATTTATTTTCCACACACTACATTCCTTTCTAACAATTTTTTTTAAGTGTGAAAATATGACTTAGGACTTTATGCAGCGATTTTTATGTAAGAGCATTCATTTTCAGGCGCCTCTATACAAAATAAGCATGTAAAGTGAACCTTTACCCATGGTAGTAAATTATAAAAAGATAGCGTTGTCGCTGAAAGTACCGTAGTAATAACGGTTCGGCGGGAATGATGCACGCTAGTTCAGTGCTTGGCTCGTTATGGCAATGCGGTATTTGTTGCATCCTTGAAGATCGACCTTACTTCTCCGTCACTTCAGAGCCTCTAACGCGCAGGTAGGCGGCGCTCTTAAGTCCCGTATGTGACGGTAACTACTCATGAGTCATTCTGTATAACAGCATCAATTATTTCTCTGCTGATTTTGGTGGGGCCCACATTGTAGTAGTATCTATTATGGCGTTCTTTTTTTGAATTCTGAAATGTGTGAACAGATTATTACCGTAAATAATGCGCCTGCTTTACTGATTGTATACGGAAATTAACCCAAAAAGGTTAAAACGGTCATGTACATCTGCAAATATGAAATTTCTTAAATTGTTCATGTCGTGCTACCTTCTAATACGGTGGAACGACAAAAAATAGAACTGGTTAAATATATGTTAGAATATTAAATTAAATTAAATTTTCTTAGAATTGGTTTAATAGTTCTCCTGATCCCTGTCCTCAATATATGTATGTCGCGGAATAGTCCATTCGAAGCTAGAATACGTACATTATTTCACATAACGTGAATAACATTAAATTAACATTTCCTTACCTAGTCCTAATTACGTACCGGGTTTGATGAAATTTAGGAAAGTTAATACGCAGATTTTTCCTTTAGTAAAGAAAATGTTATAAAGCCCAGCATTTTCAAAAACAAATTATGGTATGCGCAAAATAGACTACATAAAAATCAAATCGCTTTACTAAATACTTCATGTATATCGAGTTTGATGAAATTCTGATACACGGTTATTTTACATATTTAATGTGATCAAGAAGTGTCCATTTGGTCACTACTGTGCAGATGTGAACATGGCACTTACAACATACAAAAAGTACAAGTACTTTTACTAAATTCCGTATGGGCACTGAGTTTGAATAAATTCTAAAAATAATTATACTTTGGATATCTCGTGCCATCATAAAATGTTCAAGTGGCCTACATTATAAAAATACGAACACGGCATCAAGAAAATACATACAATTCAAGTCACCTTACTACTTATTAAATTTGTACAGATTTTGTTGAAATTCTGATAATTAGTTCATCGGATTCCTCGTGTATAGTTACCATTTTCAAATAGCTACCATTACATAAAAAAGAGCATGGCATGCACTAAAAACATAAAACTCAAGTCGTCTTACTGATCACAACAATATGTGCATCAAGATAGGTTAAATTCTAACTACGGTGTCTCAGATATCTCGTGGTAAAAAATGTTTAAAATACCTCTGTTGTAAAATTGAACAGGGTACAAACAAAATACATAAAGACACTTATTTCTAACATAACTAACTATATGCGTACCGAGTTTGACGAAATTATGAAATATAATTACTAACATATCTTCTGTTCAAATAATGAAAGGATGGAAGGTGATTAAATAAAGCCTACTTTATCCTTCCAAAAGAGCGCTAAACACTCGAAAACGTCATCTCTATTCTCTCCTTATCAGTGTAGATAATTGTTTATATAAACATAGAATGAACAAAGTACACAAAAGCCATGTCAGCTTGCAAATTTTGACGAAATTGGGATAAAAATATTTACTCAGATATGTCATACTATTGTTACAGGTTGGCCTGGTAGCAGGCACGTTACATCATGCTAGGTGTTGTGACAGCGCGGCGGAGCTGATGACAAGGTGCGGCGTCTCGAGGATGGCAACACGGCGACGGTGGTCAGTGTCGAGGCTGAATAACATCAGCAGGCTGCAGAAAGGATAGACAACACTTGGTGTGTTGTATCGACGGCAGCAGTGAAGGTGTCGGCGTGCTACAGAAAGGTGGTGAGCTATGGAGAACAACACGGGAGGTGTTGTATCTGCGAGAGCAGTCACTGGCAACTTATGAGAGTTCGCCATTGGTACTGCTAGAAGGAGGTCCTAAGCTTGTGGAGAGAGACCGGTGAAGACATCTTGGTGACGTCAGAGTCTACTGTGAGGCTGCAGGCACATACCTTCGGAGCAGTGTTGGGCGGAACAAGAGGACTGCTGCTGCGGGTTGACGGACAACAAGGAGGTGCGTGACGGGAGTAGAACAGAAGACCTCAAGAGTGAAGACAGAGGTGCACTCGGGGTGCTGCGCAGCACATGGTGATACATCACCACTTCGAACTGTCAAGGTTGTACATTGTCGCTACTTGAAAGATAGTTGAGTGGATATATGACTGAACTTTTATTGTGAATTGTTTTAATCTTTAATTAATTAATGGTACACATTTTGTCTGTAATTGCTAGAGTTAATTACCGTTTCTGTGGTGCAGTAGTAATTGTGAACATAATTAAGGGTGTTGTGAATGCAACAGTTGATTTCTGTTTTGCGTATTTTTGTAAGCTTTAAGAGCTAGTAAATCAATAACTTAATTCAACTCTTTTACTTCTAATTATAAGACCTATCCCAAAAAGCTCAGAAAGTTGCCCACATGTAAGTTTTTGCTAAACTTGTAACAGTTTGTTAAAATGTAAAAACTGCAGTCATTACGAAAATATAATCACAGAATGAACTAATTACACAAAAGTACAGTCAGCTTACTAAGTAGAATAAGTGTGTTAAGTTTAATCCAATTAGAAAAAAAAGATCCTCACGTATGTTATATTATGCTAAAACAGAAAAAAAAAGGCCGCCGTTTCGTAAATATGAACAAAGGATGAACAAAATACGCACCTGTCAAGACAACTTGAAAAGAAGTTTGTGTGCACTAAAATTTTAAAATAATCGGGAAAATATTACCTCAGATTTATGCTATGCTATACGTATAAAATTGGCCACCGTAGTGAACATTTGAACATAGGATGAATGAAATACACAAAAGTCAAGTTAACTTAAAAAGCAGTGTATGTGTACCAAAATTAATAAAAATTGGAAAAAATTTTCCTCAGGCATGACATACTACGCTGGAAATGGAAAAATAAAAGACTAAGCAGCGCTGAATATGCGAGGCGAGGTCAGAGGGATGTTCTACGACCTGCCTCACGACGGTACATTGTAGCGGTCACGACCTGGGTAGGAAAGAGAGAGGGAGAGAGAGAAAGAGAGAGTGGTGAGGGGAATGAGGTGCACCAGGGACGCGGTTGTAATCGCGGGCGGCACGTCGCGAAGGAAGGAATTACAACCCCGCGAAATTGGGCGGCCGGCGCGAGGTGGGCGTGGCCAGACCGCCTTGGCGCCGCGGCGCGCCGCGTTTCGAATCGCTGATCGCGGTCGCACAGAACACGTCCTGCTACAGAGGTAAAATCACTCGCCAGCCGGCCACGCCGTGTCGTTTTAAACACACAAAAATGCTTGTAAATATACAAAAAATTAGTAACTAAACGGAAGTAATACCGTATTTGTGAATTTCGCAATCATTTCTTTCAAGCTATACAATAATTATTTGTAATGTTATAAAAATTTAATTTGGAAACTTGTATACAAATACATTTATGGTAAAGCAAAATTTTTTTCTGTGTTCCGTTCCATTTATAAGAGAAATGGAAGCGTGGGGAAGGTTGGTGGATCGACCTTTAAGCAGAACAATATATATATATATATATATATATATATATATATATATATATATATATATATATATATATATATATATATATATATATATATATATATATATATATATATATATATATATATATATATATAGGGGGGCACGTGGCAACCCCTCCTTCTCAAACATTCGCTGACAGCAACCTCTTGCGCTGGCCTGTGAACTGAAGTTACTTACTTTAAACTGCACCTGTCAGTCACACTTTGTAAAGACTGTACGTTTTGATGTATTCGGCTATTAATTAATTTTATTTTAATTTATAACAAAAATATTATTAATAGGCACGATTGGACGCTATCGGATAGTGCAAAATTTTAATGTTTCAATATTTTGAGTATACATGCATTACTAATTTTTTATTAACATTATTAAATTTGATTTGTCAGATTTTGGACACTTGTGAAAGTGTTACAAATCTTCAATAAATTGTTGGTAAATTACAAAAAAAAAAAAATCTATTTTTGTATGTTTATAAAGATTTTACTTGCATTTCTAACTATTTGTTTATTAAATAAAAAAATCGTCTTCGAAACAAAATATTTACTGAAAAAATTTGAGGTTAGTTTTTTTATTTGAGTTTGCGTCTCGAGCTCTGTTGATAATTTTATGATCCAATCATTTTTAGCAGTATAACTTTGTAGATGGCCGAAATTATACGTGCAGTATGACAGACAGATATTTGACAAAAGCACAAAGCTTTTTTTGCTGGTTTTACACCCACTTAATTTTCTAATTTCAATAATAGAACAATTAGTTAATACGCATTTTTAAAGCTTCATTCTGAAGCAAAAACCACTTAATATCTAAACGGGTTTAAGCGTTATGACGGTTTCATTGAAAACACATTTAACCTCTTTTCAAAACCATATGGCGCCCGCCTACTGGCCGTGTGTTAGTAGTAGTGAGGCATGGTGCGAAGGGCGATGTTGACCAGCTCCTGTGGCGCGGTGTCACCTCTACCGCAAGACACTGAAACGGCGTGTTGTGCTATCGTAGATCTTTCGCCTAACACTTTCAGTGGTGACCCCATGTATTTATTGTTGGAAAGTTTTAAGCAAAGTCCATTGCATGCTTCTAGACTAGTTTCACACGAATCCCGCAAGTAGTTTTTCAGATATAACAGGTTGAAAAAGCTGTTTTTAGCCATTTTGAGTAGCTCCGAAATTTTTTTTTTTTTGGACGTGATGCTTTGAAACGACTCTTCAGTCATCGTTTAGAGTTAATTTTCTTTTCGTACATAGACACAGTGGGCATGTGTGGAGTACTTTCTTAAAAACAAGTTTTTACGAACACGCTGCCACGCATTTTAAGTGCGTGGTAGTCGAGGCCCTTAATTTTCGAAATTCGAAAAATTTCTTCATAATGATTGCCTACGGCATGACTGGAAGCATCCATCAAAGTTTCATGTCTCTAGGTCCAGCGGTTTCAACTATGTGTTGGTGAGTGAGTGAGTAGGACACATAATTTAATATGTATGTAGATATAAAGAGATATAGAAAATAAAGTCACCATTCTAGCGAAGTTTTTGTTACTGCGATTAAAGAAACATTTTGTAGTATTTCTTGTTTTAGATATTGTGCAGAGTAATTTATAGCAAAATAGAATTGCTCATATTTATTATTTGTGAGACTTTAAGTACATAGTTACAAGATACGCTGTCATTTACATCCTTGTTTTAATACAGAACTATAAAAGTTTTACTAGGGACGTTTTTGGCGACATTAACAACATTTTAGCTACTTTCTCGTTTTTAATTATGTACATTAAACGTCTTTAGATTCGTCGCAAATTGAGAAAAAAGAAAAAAAGTTAAGTTAAACTGCTAGTCCTCAAAGCAGAGCGCGGTTATCTTGAATCGAGAAACACAAATCCACATTTTCAAAAGGAATTATTGCTATACTTAAACTTTATAGTATCCTAACAGAATTTCAAGTATGTAAATTAGGCGTGAAGTCCATTTTTGGTATTTTTTTTTTATAAATCTTGTAATTGGAGTGGCAGGCGACGATGTTTGACCTTGAATCGACATGCGCCGCTTTGTTGAGACTGTGGCGGAACAGGAACAAACAAGAATCCCGCGCAGTTGACTACAACACCCCGTCCCCACGTTGTCATTACACAGCCGGACATTAAGGCTTCTGCCTACTTCGGAGCCTGGCGGGAGCAAGGATAGGGTTTGACATGTTAAACTAAATTCCGTGTAGCTCAGTCACCCTTTGAGGTATCGCTTTCGGATGGAAACCATTTTCTGCATTGAGAAGAGGAGAATACTGCAACGTAAACGAAAATGTGAAAAGAATTTTATGAGTACGTAGTTTCGAGTATTTAATCGGCATAAAAACACTTATTTGCTCATAGTTTTCAGGGTATTGATATAACTTGCTAAAGGATTCCGTAGCAGTGTGGGACGTATCGTACTGAACAAAAAAGTCCGTGGTGGCATATATGTAGGTTTGAAAGTGACTGAGATATTTAGGAATATACTTTAACCTGTAACGCCCTATCCTTGCTGCCACCGGAGCTCGGAGGTAGGCAGAGTCCTTAAGGCAGTTCTAAGTAGTTTCAATTCGCCTCCCACCAAGGTAATCCGGGTTCGTTTCCCGGGGAGAGGGGATGTCGGTCCCCGGATTTTCGCCATGTGGGAATAGTACCGGACGATGCCGTTGGTCGGCGGGTTTCCTCGGGGATCTCCGTTACCCCCGCCCTTCCATTTCGGCGCTGCTCCATACTCACATCTTCTCCTCACCAGCGCTAAAGACCATGATGTTGAGCGCTGACAAAAAATATCGCACTCACTAAGTAGTTTCTGTCACATTGGTGTAAAGTATTTCTAAATTTGTTAATCGGAGTGCTTCCAAAAAATTATATTCTAAAGCAGTTATACGATGCATAATAATGTAGGCGTTTTGCTACACAATGCACCGCTCGTTCGCAAAAAAATTACTTCGCTGGTTTTTTACTCTGGCGGAACTTTGGGCGCAAAAAACTGAAAAACTACGAGGTTTGTCGGAACTAAAAAAAAAAAAAAAAAAAAATAAGTACAAATTAATTAATATATATGTAATAAAATAACATAGGGTTCTTCGATACGTCAGTAATGTAACTTTTTTAAAAAATACTTTCTAAATCACTGCAAAAATATCTAGCATAGGCATTATTTGACAGCGTTGTCAAAATGTGTGGAAACCCACCAATGTGTGAGATTATTAGTAGTTTGAGGAATTTTAACGTGGAATAAATAGAAGTGAGTAGTTCATTTGGAATGATAAACTTTAAAATAAAACGTAAAAATATATAATATTTTTAGAATTTACGCTTGCAGTGTTATGTATAAGACTATTTACGAACTATCTGGGAAAGTTAAGTTCCAGGATTTATTGTGAAACTAATATTTATCGCCGGCCTGTAGGTTAGGCACCAGCCTACGCTGCGAGAGGTCCTGGGTTCGAATCTCTGCTCTGGCATGTATGTTGTGTTATCCCTTCACCTCACTTAATCCTCATTGGCTCTTAAGACCTGTTGTTAAAGAACCGTAAAACCTTCTCACCTCACTAATATTTATCTTTTACATTGAACAAAAATAACCTTACATTCAACGTTTCAGTTCCCTCGGACAGTTAGGGTGAACATATCTGGTCAAGTTGTTAGGGCGGTGTGATTGTAAAACATGGACTCGAACATCAGAACGTTCAGCTTTTCAGTATGTTTGGCATTGTGGTCGCTGTGAATTTTGGGATAGCTGGTCTGGCAAAACTGCCGTGTATCAGGGTTGCTGTATGCTCGTCAATAAATCCCGCTAGACCATACAAAAATAGAAAGCTGTTTACTGGGGACACCTGATTTTTGCGAAAATATTTATTCACCATCATGTTTTATAGCCTTATGTACACATCTACAAGAGCTCTGCTTCGTGGGGTTTGTGAATTGATGGCCTGAAGGGCGTAATATACAGCAATTTTCATTACCATGTTTTTATTTTTTATTTTTACCAGATATTTTTTTTCTTATTTTCGCCACAAAATTTGAATAAATTTGGTTCTAATTAAATTTTTTTATTTTTCATAGTTTTCGCGTAATGGCTTGTTCAAGTCGAAATTTGCACGTTTCCGTTTTAAGGACTGTACACTAAAACCAACTGACACCAAACTGAAAAAAATTCACAGTGAATAAAAACGTCGCAGGCTATAATGTCACGTACATAAAAACAAATAATAATTTTTTTTTGTATTTAAATAAAATTGCTGAAGCTTAAAATAAAATTTTGGAAAATTCAGTAATTGTTTTAAAAATACAAAAATAATTTATTTTGTAGTTTAACTTAACTGAATTTATAGCCTACAACATCGTTATTCACTGGGCACAGAATGTTTAGGAATACATAAGTGAAATAGTCAGTACGACGGCAAGCTCAGTCATACATGCGCAGAAAAATGGCTTCGTTGGCCAGAAATATGGCGGAAACGCTTACCGCCAACCAGCGTAAAGTGGCTACTCTGCCAGCTTGTAGCCAGGCCATTAGCAAACCAGCCGTAACATGTAGGAGCCAATGGGGCTTATACGTATAGCCTCGGGCAACCAATAAGCGGTGAAGTGCTTCCGTATCAAATTAGCCACCACGTCATTTCACACCTCTATAACTAGAGACCTGAAAAAGTCACATTTTCTTTTAGGAACAAGCTATAATTCCAACTACTATGAGTTCGTGTTAATTTCGCAATTGGCCGTTGACTATTATGACAGTTCACGGAAGTCGCTAAACCAATAACAATAACTAGAGACATGCAAAATTCGCGTTATTTTCTGACAGTTGACTAGACTCCAAGTGACTATAGGCTCGTCGACGTCTCCCGCTGGCCGATATTGTCGTGACTTGCCGCGGAGAACGCTTACACGGTAGAGAGGCCAATATCTGTGCAGACGTAACACACGTAATTGACAACACATAAAAGTTCGCGGCCAATTGAACCGCATATTATGCTGTGTTATGTATAGGAAAGTGAAGTTTAGCCTGCTACCAAATGATAACGCGAATTTTGCATGTCTCTAACAATAACGTAACTAAATGAAAGTCCATATCACTGTGTCAACGGACAGCAATGAGCAGCTATTGTTTGTTTGAATACACAGGTGTTCTTGGATGCTAGCCTACGGGTCAGTAAACTCGCGGATTTTCCCGGTCTCTACCCGCACGTAAGAGACGAGACTTTATTCTGGTTGGCACTGCCAAATGGGAGACGTCTTTGCACAACGACATTCTGCCATAACCATGTAGCAGCTGCAGGTAGATGTGCATCTAAGGCATTAAAACAAGCAGTTTCCTTGTCAATTCATACCCGGACAATACCTACGATGACAGTGTTGTTGAAATGTGTAGGATTCGACAAAGCGTAAACATTTAAAGTGGCTTAAGGACTTTTGTTTTGAAGGAATTATTTGTGAAATTTATATGGAATTCCCTATTTAAAATTAAAATACGTATTTTATAGCATAAATTATATGTACTTTTAAATTTATGTGTGTAATTAAATTCATTAAAACATTTACTATTTGTGTGTGAAAGTAAAACTAGAAATGACCTTTCACGCTGAACAATAAAATATTTCATTATCGTGGCTTCTAGGCGTAAGCCACGACGAAACATCGCAAGACAATGTTTCAACTAGGTCTACTCCCAGAAGCCACGCTAATGCACACAGATGCCCACGAAAGCCTGCTATCCATATTAATAAATTACTTCTTTAATTTCACATTTCTTTTCCTCAAACTATTGGAGTGAAATTCTCTTGCCGAGTTGTCAGCGTCGTATATATGTAAAACAAGGACATGTTCGTTAGATCGTCGATCTTTTCACTGTGCGTATAATTGTGTGGAATTCATTTTGTTTTATCTTCCTGTGGATTTCGGGATGGTTGGTCTGGCAACACTGTCATGTAATGATAAAATACCGGCAGGATTTCCAAAAGCTTTTCAATAAGTACCGCTAAACCACATATTAAAATTAACTATTTACTACGAAAAGGAGCTTGGTTTTTTATATATTTTTATAAAAATATGTTCAAAACAAGTAACCACAGTACATTTAATTTTCACTTCAAAGTTCAATGCTAAGAAGCTGTAATATTAATAAGAAAATAATTAACATTAGGTGAACAACGTTAGCACGATTGGTTCGCACTCGGGAGGACCCTGGTTCGATTTTCGGCTCCAGTCATACAGATTTCGGTTTACTACACTTTTCTGAAATTGCTCCTGGCGAATGCTGGGCTGATTCCATAACATACAGTAGTTCATGACCGATTCATATGCCAGTTATTTTCCTTGAGTAACGTTGTTTGTATCCGTCTATAATAACCTCGCTGTCAAAGAGACATAATTATCAATAAAATAATCCAGCTTTTAACTCATACTTTTCTGAGACGTCGTGAGCCAGATAATACATAAGTTACATCCTCAATTGGTAAATATTATAACGAACTTGCAAAACAGGTTAAATACATCCCTTGTTTCCAGACTATATTTTGGTACAACAACAATTGCAGGAAGTGTAACGTTCGATATGCTACTTGCAAGGAAAATGCCATAAACGTATGTACGTCCATCTATAGCTTCAACCAACCTTAATATTTATACAGAAAAATTTACTAAGTTACAAGGAAAGTGTGGTACACACAACAGGTTTAGCAAAATCTGCAGTGTAGCTAAGGTGTTGTATATTACCCATCATTTAGTTGTTAAAATTAATCTTGCTGTTTTAATATCTAATTCCTGAAAACAAGCTGTAATTAGCACTTTAATTTATTCACGTAGCCAAAACTGTTAAAGGTTTCAGCAACTGATGAAGTTAATTTAAATATTCTTTTGGTAGGGTAAAATATTGTTGCAAACGCGTTTTAGGCTTATTAATGGCGTATTTCCGGCGACATTAAAAATGCCAGTACTCACTCACACGTTGTTGAATATTTCTGAAAATAATGTAATATGTTGTGTATGTTAATGGACCACATGGCGTAACATTCACTTGGCTAAGTTAATTACACGCACTGAAATGTACGCTTCAGTTTTCAGTGAATTTTGACGTTTACGGTGCTTTATTACTTATTTATTTATCGTACGTCCTACATGTCATATCACAAGACATACTGGTACACGAAGAAAATTAGAGATTAACATTCAGAACGAGTGCAGATGTAATAGACATAATTTTGATCTCGTTTTGTTGTGGTCGCAATGTTTTGTATGTTTGGTTTTCTGTGTTTCTCCTTGGTGACTGAGTTTTGTTTTCGTTACCTGCTGTAATCTTACTAAAGATAAAATTTTGTTTATGGAATTTCTCTCTTCATTCATGTTTCCTACATACCCTTCCTTCTGAATGTTTTGTTTTAAATTTTGGAAATCTTTCCTTAATATCTATCATACACTCAATATTTTTATTTGAAAACATGGGACAGTTCTCTGAAAAGTGACCTTCATACATACATAGTGCGCATGTATTGGAAAATTAGTTTCTAGGCCCGTATTTGATAAGCTTGTTTTTATTTTTTTAATTTCTATTATTTTCTGTGCGCAGGGTTGGTTTCGGTTCTACCTGGAGTATCCTACCCATTTCCTTTACTGGAGGTATCATATCTGTTTGTTTTACCTTATAATTCTGTTTGTGGCCTGTGCTAACATTTTTGTTTGTTTGTGACTTTTGTATTTTCTGGGGAAACTGTTTCTTGTTAACTGATTGCAATTTTTTGTTTTCATGAGCTGAAGTTTTTCCTATCGATATGGCACTATGGTTTAATTTGTTCAATTTTTCTGTTGTAAAATTTTGTCTGTACCTACCTGTCCATGTGTTTAATTGATATAATTGATAAAAATTTATTATCTGGTTTACAGTTTCTATGAGCTATCTGTGAATAAGAGGGGTCTCTGTGGTGCCTTTTTGTGTCTTAGTATCTCCCTCTTTGTGTTGTGTAAGGCAAGATGTGTGAAACTCGTTTTTTTTTTGTCTTGGGGACTGTTTTACGAGGCCTCTGATTCTGTGGTATGTAAGGGGTTTGTTGGAATGGATTGAAGATAAAAGGAATTGGCATGTTTGCAAATGGAAATGGTGGTACTGTGAAGACTGGTGGCATGTACGGAATTCTATTTTGTTGCAGTGTCTGTCTGTTTGCATGTTTTGTGTCGAGCTGTGTTTGTACTTTTCGTCTGTTTGTTGTACCTTGTGGTTCTGAATTTGTGTGGTGAGTTTAGAAATTTCTAATTTTAGTTTTTCAATATCTTGATTTTCTGCTTCTTCTTTGTTTACTTTTTGTAATTTACGAATGTTTTGTTTGTACCTAAATTGTGCTTCCTCTTTGTATTTTATGTTCTGTCTCATTTCTGTAAGAAAAGTGTTTTTCATTACTCCTAATTTATCTACTAGCGATGGCAGAAGAGATTCCCACAAAATTTCCATGATTTCTTGTTCTCCTAAGTTCATGCCTGCCTTGTCCGCGAGATACAATGTTTCGTGAATATGTATCTCCGCGGCCTCGTCTGTACCTTGTCTTCTACTGTAGAGCTGTTGTCTGAATTTAAGTTTGTTTTCTCTTAGTGTGGAGAATGTGTAAATTAATTTTCCCTGTAAGTAATTCCATGTTAATTGTTCTTGTGGTGTGTGTGTAATGAGGTTTTGATATGTGTGTTTTGCTGTACCTTGTAAGTGAAATTCCAATCTCTTAATTTTTTGTTTTTCCTCCCATTGGTTAATTTCGCAAGATTTGTTGTATGTGTCCAAAAATTCTTCAATGCTTTCACCTGTGTTTTCACTAAAGTTTCCTATTTGTGTTGGTTGTTGGATGACAATTTGGAATGGTGATTTGTTTTCTGCCATTGAGCCTAGCCTGTCTCGTCCTATGTTAATTAAAGTGTTTTCTGGAGTATTTTGATATGTGTAGGTGTGTGATACTGTTTGTTTTGCAATGTTGGAGAAATTATAAGGAGTTTCGTATTCCTGTGATGTCTGTAACTGTTGCAAATATTGCCTAGTGATTGTTTTGCCTGTGTCAGAATTTCCTGTATATCTGAGTAGGTATTTGACGGACTGTTATGATCTAGCCTATAATTTCTGTAGAAAAACTAGGTCCTGGATTAGCTGTAAGAAAATCACACAAATCTTAATTTTTTTTTGCTTAGCAGAATCTTTTGCCATAATTTATATTAATTTTTTTCGTTAGTGAAGTGTGTTGTACCAAATGTGTAACAGAATGAACACTGCACTTAAGTCTATGCTACTACTATTTCTAATATCTATTGCTACGTCTAGATCTTCTGGGAACGAGAGCTAATGAGGAATAGGTTAATGTAAGAAATATAATGTGACAGGATGAGGGTGGAGGGTGGGGGTTGCCTCACTTGGCAGCGGAGGGTCGGGACCGAATGCGCCTCCACCAATGTTACAAAGTCTTACCGGATAGGGGACGATAAATAAGCCAGAGATGAAAGGTAACAGAGTTTATTAGAATAGAAGAAACAATGAATAACAGCAATACATAAATAGAGGCGAGTGGAAGGGTTAGGGTAAGGTGAGACAGGAGATAGGTAAGGGATCGCTCTCCTTCCCTAAGCGAACAAGAACTCACCGCTCGTACCGTCGTTGAAATTAGAGCTCCAGTCAGATGGTCGCACCCAGACTCGAACCCAGAGTCCCTAGGTGCGGTCGCCGCCGGAGCAGAAGACTCACTCGCCGACTCACTTCTCCAACTCCCCTCGGTAGCTAGATCGATGTCCATACCATTATTCGCACCCCCGCCAGGCCGTCAAAATCATCCCCTCTGATTGACTCCCAGCTATGCGCAGAGGCGGATCAATCCCTGCTGAATCCAGGAGTTTGCAAGGGTGTTGGGTAAGTGTTTGGACCCACTTAACTCCTCAAGTCATCGGATTCCTGGGATACCACTGTTGCCGCAATCCGCCTCTTTTCGGTGACTTGTTGATTACCCAGCACCCACTGACCGCCTTTCTGCGACGCCACCGACGCCGCGGGATTGCGACACCGTAACAATATGCTATGCATAATTCCTTACATGAAGGAAGTCTGGGAATGCTCCTATAGAGCTAGTATTTTTTAATGAAAGTGTATTTTACAACAATTTGTTTAAAGGGGCGGATCTAGGTTTCCCTTATCCTAGGGGTGAAGGGGAAGAGAATTGTGATTTCCGAGCCCCTCCCTCTTTCCATTTATTCCTGAGTAAACCTTTTCGGTCGAGTTAACCCGGCGCCCGTGGCAGGCTGCCTCTCCACTGCCCCTCAAGATCCGTCCCTGCTATGCCTTATGAGTACAGATAATGGTTTATCGCGGGAAAACTTGAGTGTTTGCTGGGTTTCAACGTACGTTCAGCCTTATAAAAGATTACTGGCTTTCGCTTGTACGTGGAGTTGTTACCCTATTTGACTAAGCCAGTAAAAATCCTGATTTTGTAATATATGATGCATATTATTGGTTTGAAGACAGCTACGTTGTGTCAGACGTATATCACCCAATCATGTATGTCATAAGAAACTACGGAGTATTCAAGGGTATGTTGGCACAATACAATTTCGCGAAATACCATCATCTCTACTTATGAGCACATCTGCAGTTCTGCATCATACCATGAAGCAGAGCTGCAGATGTGCATATAGGACATTGTAACAAATTGTTGCAGAATTCTTTTCGCTAAATGTCACTGGCTATACTCCTACATATTTGCGCTCGGGGCACTCGTTCACACACTCATCACAATCACATCTTGGTGTTGAAATGTTTCCTACTTATGACATATTTCAGCACATCTGCCAAACTCTGTGCTAATTATATTTATGATTGTCAATAGGTCTATAGTGATAGGGTTTCGGTTTACACAGGATAATTGATTTTAGCACGTTGGGCGTTGAACTCGCGAAATATTCCGAGCCCTATCGATTGGTTACATAATGCTACCGTAAGGGGCTACTGTTTTTAATAACTTACAGATAAAAATAATAATAACAATACTGTGAAATATGGCTTAGTGTGATCAGGATTCGGGAACGCACAATCACTTACCCACCCGCAACTTGTATTTTGGCCTCTACACACAAACCGTTCAATTGGCGAAGTCTTCCCATCGTCGGCTTACCAGAACGGAACTCAACAAGTTATTGAATATTTTATAATCGCATAGTGAAGATAAAATTATGACGCATGTCTAACGACGCTTCGAATCTTCTGTATAAAATTTAACTCCTAAAAGTGAGAGGAAATGCCAATTTGGCCATTGTTACTTTACCCATAACACATAAGTCATAAGGAACAGAAAGTGAAGAATGTAAACTTGTCAAAAGCGAATCAAATTTTTATGTACACGGTTTAAAAAGTAATTAAATTCTTAGACTTTTATAAGGAAATATGCCGTAACAGTACTGAAATACGTCTAGTTTGAATTAACGGAAATTTTCTCCATTGATTCAGTTTACATGCACTTCACCGTTGTTTGTGAAAAAGTGACGGTTTAAATGTTTATGTTCGCTGTGAATTATTCGCCCAAAACAATTATCCTTAGCTTTTCTGTTACATCCTAGAAACATTTATACTGCGTTACAATGCTTTCCTGTAGCGGTAACTATACGACATAGTTGCACCAGAAAAAAAAATAACGTACCATCCGTTATTTATGAAGTAACATTTTGACCGCTACACTAAGAGTAAAAAAAATTTGCTTTGTGCAACTAAGTTACGTATTTTTTTGCTGAACATAATTAACATGTTGTTCATATTTTTGCTGTCCAAGTGTAATAGTTGGTTAGGTAGTGCAAAGATTTTCATAAAAAACTGTTACACCAAGATTCTAACCTTGGACATCTCAAATTGAGGAATGCTCATTTGCAACCCTACCAAAACAGAAAGTTGGTAGTTCCAACTGACATACCAAACTGAAAATAATTTCTCAGTGAACAACAATGTTGCAGGCTATAGGATAACATACATAAAACAATATACACGTGTATAATATTTATGTATTTAAGTAAAAATGCTGATATTTTCAAAATTTTAAAAATACAAACATAATTTTTTTTCGTGTATGTCAACTAGTAGCCTGCAGCATTGTTATTCACTGTGAATTTTTACTGTTTGATATGTCAGTTGGTTTAAATGTCGTACATAAAATAGTAACATTAAAATTTTGACGTGTACGATCCATTACGCAAAAACTAAGACAGATAAAAAATTTTGTCACAATTTATGTCTGAAATTAGAAAAAAATATCTGGTACAGATATAAAAAAAATAAAACTTTGACGATCAAAATAAGCCGTAGACCATGCCCGCAACAGCTCAGTGATGTGAGATGGTACACACGCAACCCGACGCCGTCCGGTTTCTCCTGCTCTCGTAATTCTGCCCGCCGAAAACACACGTTTCCCTCTTCACGCGTCCTTTTCCTTGGCGCTAAAACACCGTCACTGAACCCCCAGTCATTGAGTATTTGGGCCAGTAAATAAACAGATTCTCTATAACAGCCCCGCTTAAGAGAGTAGTCACTCGCCATTGCCTTATTTTATTAAATACAAGCACAATTATTGACACAGAACTCGATAATTACTTCACTTTTTTTACTTTATTCGTAGAATTTCTCATGTTCTTAGTTCCTTGCCTTTGGGTGGCTTGTCTCCATTCCCTTGTCATTCATGCGGTCCATGCGATAGAAAAAAAAAGCGGGGTGAGGAAGCCAGAATGTCACCATGATGGGAAGCTGCACCTGCCAGCTCCAGACTGACCCGAATCAATACAGTTACGTTATTATCATATAAAACACATCACAATGATCATAGCTCCCTGAGCATTGGTTTCTCGACATTGTGACACGATACCGAGAACATTGAATGGTCACATTACAAATTTATCTTCATTTTTTCTACTTGCACTTATTGAAGCGAGTAAATATTACTTAATTAAAGTCGAGACCATGTTTGCATGTAACAACATAACGGTTTGAAAAAAATGTGCGCAATGTAAACAGTTTAAATGTTAACTATCCTTCCCCCCACCATATTTGATAAATTATTTGACGATTATTGTTATATAATTAACTAGCTTTTACCTGCAACTTCATTTGCGCGAATTTCAATTTAATGCGATAGTATATTTAAAACTCATGATACTTTTGCCGATTATAAAGGACAACCTCTCTGAGTCGTGCAGAAGTTCAGGTTAAGAACGCAAAATTATTAGTTATAATTAGGGACATGCAAAATTCTGACAGCTGACTAGACTCCAAGTGACTATAGGCTCGTTCGACGTCTCCCGCTGGCCGATATTATCGTGACTTGCCGCGGAGAATGCTTACACGGTAGAGAGGCCAATTTCTGTAAAGACATGACACACGTAAATGACAACACATTAAGTTCGTGGCTAATTGACTCGCAGATTATGCTCTGTTATGTATAGGAATGTGAAGTTTAGTCTGCTACCAAATGATAATGCGAATTTTGCATGTCTCTAGTTATAATATATTAATTAGAAAAAAAACTACTACATGTTTTGAGTACCACGTTCTGACCCCTGTCTCGCTTTGTCCCCTCCCCTTTTTATACACACACACACACACACACACACACATATATATATATATATATATATATTAATTTTTTTTTGCGGACGCATGCACAACCCACCAAATGTTCCATTGTAATCGAATGAATCACTTAATGTAACGTAATGTTAAAATTTGTATTTAAAGAAAAAATATTAGAAGATGAATTTTTTTGGTTATCCTTTAATGTGTGCAGCATTTAATAAAATTTAAGGTAGCATAATTTTGTCTGGAAGCATTATTTTATACTTGATCACTCGATATGGTATGTTATTAACATTAATTTCACATTTAAGCATCGTGGCGGCAAGCTTGATAGGTGTATTTTTTTTCTTAATGTGGAGGCAAAAAAAAAAATACTTTACGTGATACAATACGTATACGCAGAGACCGGAAAATTTCGTCTGTTCCCTGACCTGTAGACTAGCATCCAATAATATCTGTGTATAGAAGCCGCATGGTTATGTTCAACATTATAGAAACGCACCTGTTGAAAATGCACTGAAAATATTACTTTAGTACAGTTGAATTATTGTAATGAAACAGCAAAATGTAATCCCACTTTTTTTTTTAATTTGGGAGGTACTCAAGGTGCTATTGTTCAAAATGTGCATTTGTAAAAGTCTGAATTTACCGTACGACACTTAAAATCAAGCAGGCAGCAGCTGCTCATTGGATACACACTGACCAGAGATACCACATGGTTAAGCCTAAAAATAAGTTACTTATTTATTATTATATCTGCGCTCTACATAACAAACAAAGCAAACACCAACTGCGAAATTGCCTTGAACTTACTGGTATTTGAATTCTAGCTAGCGTCATACCGAAAACACGACTTTTTTACGTTCCTATGTAAACGTATTTAGGTTAATGATATTTTGTGCAGTAATGAGTTTAACTGTCATCTATAAAGTAAGGAAGCCATTATACGCAACCCAGTGAATCAGAGAAAGTGGGACTTGTGCTGCGCTATTTCATGTGATAAAATATCGCACCCCGAATACAATACCAATATAACTAAAATAAATAAATCAGCATTTTTCAGTTATGAATATTGTGAAATAGAGGATAGTTTCCTCCACTTAATACAATACCAACATAACCAATATAAGCATTCTAAACATTTAAAAAAAGTTTTATTTTGAATATATTTTCCAAGTAACAGTGATTATTAGTGGAAGACTAACATTTCTGGTATTTACGTTGCACGTGGATAAACAGCAGATGTTATGTTTTAGAGCAATACCCAAACCAAAATAGTTTGAGTTGTGCTGATATTACACTGTCATCGCCCAAAAATCTGAAAGTATGTAAGCATAACTTCATTTATCTCAAAATAACATATTTTAAGATATGTTGGTATTGCATTGAGGGTGTAATGTATTGGTGTCAGTTTCTGGTTGGACCACATATGTTATAGGCCCTACTTTAATTAGAGATCAGGAAATCAACAGAATTAATTGCTGGAAAACTCAGGTCTCCAAGCTGTGTACAGTAAATGATTAAATTTTGTGATTAGGCCACATATTACAATAGACAATTCTGAACTAATAATAGCAAACCTGCATGAAAGCACTCACATATTCCTAGAGCAACTGATGTTCGGTGAAAAACTATTTTGTACAAACTTGTTTCATTGCCTTACCTGCACATCTGCAGCTGTGCTTCGTGGTTACTGGCAGCGCGTCTTTGTGCAGAGATGTCACTGGTTTGACCGCCAGTAAGACTGCACACATTTGTTATCTGCGAATTAAACCACAAGATGCTGAGAATTAAAAACATCAAATTACCGACCATGAAGCTGAACTTCATATGAGCACATAACGCTCTGAAACAAGTCGGTTGTAAATTCTTTTCGTCGAAAATCAGTGACTCTACATATTCCCGTGCTTCCTTGTACGTGTAGGGTAAATAGACCATAAGCTATATCGTTATGCACCTTAATATTGTGATAAACCACTTTGCGGGCTTCACAAAATTGGGAAGGATCTGTACCCCGAGTTCACTAGGTCATCAACACAGAGCAATCATGTATAGTACGGTAATAAGTGACCAATGTATCAAATATAAGATAACATATTTCTAGTGCAACACGGCCACTCACTGGAACAGCAACCAATGAACAATCAGCTGAAGATATGACTGTGGATTCTAATTGGCGAAATCTCTGGGTCTTTATCACAACCCTCTTTAGTAGTTCGAAGCGGCAGGGGCCGTGGTGTCCGAACGGTCAGACCATTTGCCTCCCACCAAGGCAATCCGGGTTCGATTCCCGGCGGGGCTGTCCCCGGATTTTCACATGTGGGAATCGTGTCGGACAATGCCGGTTTCCCCTTCTTTCATTCCGATGCTGCTACATACTCACCTCATGTCACCCCTCACCAGCGCTAAAGACCTCGATGTTAAGCGCTGCAAAATCTCTCACTCGTTCATTCGATGTGGCTATCCTGCCAAAAAGACTAATTCTAAACTCACCTAGAGTTCTTCTACGGCAATTACTAGGGAACCTTATTGTTGGTAAAAATATTCCTGCACCAGTTTGTTTCAATGCTTTATGTGCACATCTGCAGCTCTGTTTCATGGCATGGTCAGTGATTGGTTGTTTTTAACTCTTACACATGACATCACTGTAACATTTATTTGTAAAAATTACCATACCACTGTATATAAGTGTTAGAAAAGTATGTATGGTAATACAGACGTGAAATGACATGGCGGCTCGTTTGATACGCTTATTGGCTGCCCGAGACTGTTGATACCAGCCCCGTGTCTGTTTGGTTCCTGCATGTTAAGATGGTAATGAGGGTGAATGTATTTTCCGCGTTCGAAACCTAGAAATGCGGGAGCAGTAAGGACGATATAGCACGCTCATCACGTCTCTCCCTAGCCTCTAAGCGCAAGTCACTGACCTATCATGAACGCGCATATGTGAGACATTCATTGGTGACCCTATCATTTTATGAGGCAGTATTAAAGCTGATGGTGTACTGTACACTCTAAACATTGCATCGTATTTTGCAGTAAGAGTTATAAACCTATAAAAGATCAAAACACCCATTTTTGCTATTTTCGGCTGCTATAAAATATGCTTTAATGGGTAGCGGTGAGCTAGAAATGGGCGCACACACGTGTAAAGGTTACTTAAATCCTATTCCTAGGCAGACATCACTCATATGCGATCAACAGCTTAGGAATAATAAGGCGGCCGCCTACACCACGCTTCAAATACGTTGCAGTGTGTTCGTAAACAGGTTTTTTCTACGAAATTATTCCACGTGTGCTAATTGTACCACCGTACTAAAAGAAAAAAATCTTCAGACAAGGTCGGAACCTCATTGTTACGACACCAAGCTCATTAAAAACACTGTTTCTAAGCCCTTAAACATGGCTAAAAACAGCATATTCTGACTACCATACTTAAAAATGTGCTAACAGGTTGTACAGTTATGTGAAACTCATACTGCGACCTGCGCTGAACTTAGTTGCAGACTTTACACAAATAAAATTATATGTTCACCGCTTAATGTGCCATAGTAAAAACTGTTCGGCGGGAATCTTGCACGTTAGTTCAGCGCTTGGCTCGTTGAGATGACGCGGCATTTGATTCGCGCTTCAAGGTCGACCTTATATCTCCGTCACTCCAGTGCCTCTAATGTGCAGGTAGGCGGCGCCCTTAAGGCAGGTTTCCTATTGGCAGTAGGCGTTCCCGCTGTGTTGCTGCAGATGTACACCCTAAGCATTGTAACAAGCTAGTACGAAAATCTTTTGCTAAAATTGTCTGTCCATGTAACCATAGGATCTTAAGGCTGTTTTTTAAAACTCTGAAAATTGTGAAAAAATTAGTATTTCCGTACAAAAATAGAGGGCAATGCATACTCATGCTCATATTATTCTTTTTTAAAATTTTTATTCCTATAGCAGTTGAAATGCGTCTCGAGTATTTCGCGTATTCTCCTAACAGCAGCCTAGACTTTTCAGTCCTATACATGAATTGGCTTGTAACCGTACAAGAGGGTAGCTCGTGGTATTCCTTACTTATTGCTGGCTTGCTCGTCAAATGTGTGTCAAAACAGCTGTCGTTCGAATATACAACTGGCAGTGAAGTAAACGTTCTTGACGTTCAACTTGAACTAGAATAAATACAAGAAACACTCGTGCCTCCCGTGTCACTCATCATGCTGAATTTTCGTTTATCTGTTCCTCAGTCAAGATATAAGAATGATTTATTTGAAAGTATGAAAATAGAGGCTTATGTAACCTCCGTTATTTGAAATAGTAAAGTATATTGTGTTAGTTAAATATTCGAAAATTTAATTTAATGGTCATACCTTGCCTTTTTAATGAAAATCATGTAACACTTAGTAAATTATTGGTAGGGGCAGGAAAATTTCGCGAATTCAATGCCCTGCATGTTAGAATGTATCGTCCTGTATATACTCAAGCCCTAAGAATTTGTCCATTAGCTGCTACTCAGTGGAACGACAGACAATGAACGAATAGTCGGAGGTTGAGTACGCATAGGAAAATGGATTCTAGCATGTAGGTCATTGAACTGCGAGATTTTCCTGTCTCTGATTATTTGGTTAAAAATTACAAACAGAATAATTAATATTGGACAGCTCCTATAAACACGCATTTCAAGAAACTGACGTGGGTATTTAGATATGATAAGTAGAGCCATGAACATTTCGCGAAAATAATTTTGCCCCAGTTTGTTTCAGTGACTTGCGTACACACCTGCAGCTCTGGTTCATAGTTACTGGCAGCGTGTCTGTGTGAAGTGACGTCCCTCATTTGACTGAGCCAACCACAGTAAGGTTACTGCGACATCACATGTATGTTACTTGCTGGTAGAACCCCAAGACATGTGACAGTTAATACCTCCAATCACTGACTATGAATCATAACAGTAGATGTGCACATAATGCACTGAAACAAACTGTTGCAAAATTATTTTCGTGAAAAATTCATGGCCCTAATGATTAGAGATGATGGTATATCGCGAAAATGTTTTGTGCCAAGATAGCCTTGAAATCACTGACACAATGTAGCTGTCTGCAGACCAATACCTGGCATCAAATAATACAATATCGGGATTCTTATTGGCTCAGTCAAATATGGCAACAGCTCCACGTACAAGCTAAAGCCAGTAATCTCCTGGTAAGCTGGACGTGTATTGAAATCCATCAAACAGTCAACTTTTCCCGCGATAAACCATCATCTCTACTAATGATAAGTGATCGCAACTTTTGTTAAAAAATACTTCAATTAGTTACAATGACCTACGTGCATACATGCAGTGGTTACATACGTGCAGGGACTCCAGACTTTGCATAATTATTTGTCTTTGTGCACATTTGCAGCTCTCATTCGTGGTTATTGGCGGCGTGTCTGTGTGCAGGTCGTATTTATAAAGCAACTGGTTGTTGGTGAAAAGAATTTTGCAGCAACATGTTTCATTGCCTGTCGTGTACATCTGTATAGGTCATTCGGAGTAAAGTGAGCACTAAAATATTAACCTTTGAAAAATATCACTAGCCATTACTGCATATAATTCAACATTTAACTACAGTTGCCCTACTGCTTGTATGGTTGGCAGCGAATTTACGCAATATAGTCCCGTGTGTTTTCTTATTTATGTACAACAATACTGCAACAAAAGCAACCGAAATCGACTAAATTGTATTTTATATAATTAATTAACATTTTTATCAAACCTTATCGATTCATACTGTTTACACAACTTGTCTTACACCCGCAAACATCAAGTGATGTGTCCAGAGAGGTTAGACATGTCCCGTCGTTAGCCATGACGCACGGAAAGATACAAATTGGCTGAAAATATAACTTTATCAGGTCTTTTCCGAGTGTTCACTTTATCCCGAACCACCTATAGTTCTGCTGCGTGCTTATTGGCATTAAGAGTGCGTGGTAGATAAATAAACGCTGAAAACATAAATTGTTTTCTACGCTTGTATCAAAGCCAGTATGGATAAAATACTCAATTACAAACCTAGATAATGGTACTTTCCAACTTTATGAGCAAATATTTATCAAGAATTACTAATTCGTTACGCGTGATCTCTTGCGCTGGAGTTAAATGCACAAGGTTCCGGCGTCAGAGATTGTGCCTCAGAAGTGCGTATCACTGGAAACAATTTTGATTAAAACGATGGCAAAAATATTGCCTAGGATTGCTTTTGTTTAATTTTCGCAAATTGGCTTCAAGAAACATACAGTTATAGATTAATGATTTTAGCGTTGAATTATGTACCACGCCCTCTTAAGTGTTTGTCCAGAGGCGTGTCTCATTGGACTATTCCAAAGAAAATAAGGTTACTGCAACATCACACGACCGTAAATTTATTTTTGTACTTTTACAAAGAAAATCCTTGGAAACCCAGTTGCCAAAGAAATTCCTTTTAAAACTACAGTGTTTGTCCTTGTGATAAAGCAGTGGTGTAGCTTGGATGTGTTGCAAGGTAAACTGTACTTTGTGACGTCTGTACAAACTCATGAGCTGGCTATCCGAAGTGGTGAGGCACGTTTGTGATGCCTCTTCTAATAGGCCGATCTCGGATTTGTACTGACGTCGTGAAATATAGCTAACCTTGCAACACACCCACGCCACTCCACGGTTGTAAAGTATAAAAGCTTTAGCCTTGTATTTGTACTTGCAATAAGGAAATAATTCAATTAGTGTAGTTTGCCGGTGGAACCCTAGGGCGCTGAGAGCTAAAAACATCCAACCTCTCACCACGCGGCAGCGCTGCAGATGTGCACATACGGCATTGAAACGCGGTGGTGTAGAATTGAAACGCGGTGGTGTAGAATTGAAACGCGGTGGTGTAGAATTGAAACGCGGTGGTGTAGAATTGAAACGCGGTGGTGTAGAATTGAAACGCGGTGGTGTAGAATTGAAACGCGGTGGTGTAGAATTGAAACGCGG
>PNEQ01037559.1:0-17000 GCA_003012365.1 Medauroidea extradentata
GCCATTCCATAATAACGTGCACTAACCGCCAGCCAGCCAGTGTACAATAACGTGCACTTACCACCAGCCAGCCATTCCATAATAACGTGCACTAACCGCCAGCCAGCCAGTGTACAATAACGTGCACTTACCACCAGCCAGCCATTCCATAATAACGTGCACTAACCGCCAGCCAGCCAGTGTACAATAACGTGCACTGACAACCTGAGAGCTGTAGTGGAATAACATGCACTAAACAACAGTTAGCCATAGTAAAATATCGGCATTATCCAGAGCCAGAGGTAGTACAATAACGTGCGTACTTGGGACTGAGGGATGTAGGTTGCACACTTGATAACGTGGGACTGAGGGATGTCGGTTGCACACTTGGAGTACTCTGTACTAAGGGATGATGGTTGCACGCATTTAAGTAATTTCGTCATCCAAATGTATCATGATTGGCTGTAAAGGTTATGTGTATAAATTCGCACGATTTATTCGTAGTTGTCTGAATACTTCAAAATGTAGTAATACTAATACTACTGTTTAAAAGGCAATAAAATATTACACTTAAACCTAAAGGAAAAGTGTATACGGGCTCATTCGTCGGCAAAGTTTATGCTTATCTGTGTCTGATGTTGAAATGAGCCCGTATCCATTTTTCTTTGCAACATTTGTGTGTTATTTGTATTCTTCGTGATGTAGGGCGCATCACCGAGATCAGCCATCCTTGCTGGTTTGTAACTCGAGGACTAGCTAAGACTGACATTTCGTGTGCCTTGTTATCTATGGTCCAACCATCGCTCGTGTGTTAACACACATGGCCAGATTATTGTTTTAATAGTGGAGTACTAATCATATTATTAGTTTTACTACTGTTTAAAAGGCAATAAAATATTAGACATAAACCTAAAGGCACTCAAATATTAACACGTTTTTAATATTTCCTGTGGTTGTCAGAAACAAAAGCAGAAATTCCAGGCTTTAGGAATTAGTAATAAACGAATTCGAACAACACACGCACAGAGAAGCTTCTCTTTGAAATGTAGATGCTATTTTGTTTGTTATTCCACATAATTGACAAAACGCGGTTTGGCTCGGTACCCGGTGATGGGACGTACAGTACAACTGCTGCACATCAGTTCGGTCTGTGCTGTACTCTGGAGTGTTGCACGCTATATCATTCCCACTCTGCGACACCGCGCACAGCTCGTTTTGATATTTTCCATCTCATCAAAAACAGATTACATTTTTTCCCTAGCGTCCTCTCCCCCCTCCCTCTCTCTCTTTATGTATCTCTCCCTTATTCGTTCCTCGGTCGGACTGTTTGAATTTTTCTTTCTTTTTAGCTGGCATTTCGCCATTAAACAACTGGCACTTAGTAATTTGAAAACCTTTTCACGCTTAACTGTGACGTTCTGCACAAATTATACCCATCGATATAGTCAAGTAATCCTGTTCCTCGTTGCTATAAGATAATATTTCTATGTGAAATAGTATCTGCTTATTTGTGTGGGTAGATAAATTATTGAATTACGCTTGCATGTGTTCTTTATGCTTTAATCACATTGAAAATACGGAGGCAAAACTTTTACTGTGCAGAAACCAACTATTCTTCTAGCAATGAAGTAGTTTGCATTTGCAAATTTAAAAAGTCTAATAATTTTTTTGTTCCATTTGCAATTGGCCACGCTGATACAAACTAGATTCTATTTGTATTTTATAATTCCAACATAATCGGACTTCTTTGTGAGTTCCTGACATACCCCGAGCCTGGCAGTTCGTCTCTAACGATTCACTTGTAACTGTAAAGTTAAATTAAGTGTTCTTAACAGTGACTTGTTTTCATATAATGTCGCTATTTCTTCTGGTGAATATTCATAACATTCATAATTAACAATCCAGCATTGTAAAACAAGGATATCAGAATGCAGAAATGTAAGGTAATGTTGCGTAACCTTGTGAAGTCTTAGTGCAAGTATCTGGCACACCGCAGCAATATTCTGAGCATGGCACCTGGCCTAGTTAGGTGTAATACAATTATTGCTAAAAACAACCATGTTTTTGTTATTCATTATACGTATTGTGGTAAAAAAATCCTTGCTGCTCATGATGGATTTACAAAAGGACGTATCAGGTTTCAGACGAATGTGCCTTAATTTCGTCGTCAAATGACGGGCACTTGGAGTGAGTGAGAGATGTTTGGTCAGAGCTTAACATCGAGGTCTTTAGCGCCGGTGAGGGGTGACATGAGGTGAGGATGGAGCAGCGCAGGAATGAAGGGGCGGGGGAAACGGGAGTTACCTGAGAAAACCCGCCAACCAGCGGCAGGTTCCCACATGCGAGAATCCTAGAACCGACTCCACTGGGAATCGAACCCGGATCGCCTTGGTAGGAAGCGAATAGTTTAACCATTCGACCACCGCGGCCCCGCTGGCTCTTGGAATACTACTTCCTATATATGCATGTACGTACCATTTGTAAAAACTAGAGCGTTCACACATTGTGCGTGTATGATTAATAATGTTACAATATTCTACAAATGATGTAAAACTATACTACCAGGATTAATTCAAATGCTTAAAACAACACCGTAGCTATAACTTTACCAATATATGCTACATCAATAGTATCAGTGACACTCGCTCTATTGGTCAGAGCACTTGACGTGCAACTAGAGGTCGTAAGCTCGCGTCGTCCTCGGTCGAGCTTTATTTCTGGTTTATTAATAGTAAAATATGCCATGAACTGTTTTCCTACTGTAATACTCTTCACTTGAGTAAGGGAAGGAATTTTATCTCAGATTTGTTTTACAGTGTTAGCTTCTCGAATATTTAAACGAAATCTATTATTTTTTGTTTTGATGACGGATTATAACGTGTGTGTGTGTGTGGGTGGGTGTGGTGAGAGAGAGAGAGAGAGAGAGGAATAGAATGCAGGCTACAAAAAAAAAAAAAAGAACGTAAACCAGTGGACAAATAACTGCAAGGAAAGTTGTCAACTTTCTTCTTCGCATGAGTGTTCACAGGAGGGGCGGGACTATAAAGAGGCAGGGGACATGCTTTCATTATGCAGCTGTATATTTGGTCTTACAATTCGTAGCTCTGACGTGAAGGATTCATATTTGCGACATGTAGGTTTCTATGGCACCACATAATTCAACTACATTTAGCCGCGCTACGAAACTATTATTTCTAGTTATATACGTATGTACATCTGATTGGCTGCACACGACATGGCTCTAAGCTATGAAGTTCAAGGTCAAGAAGTATGTTACTTGGACACCCATAAGAGCATAAGAAAACAATATGCTATCGATATTCTTACATGATGTTTCCAAATTAGTTGTGATTGTAATGTGCTTTTATTTCAGTAAACAAATCTTTGCCAGTAAATAAATGGACACGAGATCAATGCTCCTGTTATAGACTTGAACAATTCCCGTAGAGAGAGAGAGAGAGAGAGAGAGAGAGAGAGAGAGAGAGAGAGAGAGAGAGCACTCTACGTTGGGACGCCTGAGCCAATTTTCTATGCTAATTCATTCACAGTGATGTGAATTCCAGCAGAAAGCACATTTACCCCGTTATTAATGTCTGTCTGTACTTAATACACGAGTTATTTCGTGCCACCAATCACACCGGACATTTTGTTACAGGATAAAGTGCGTGATGAGGGTCGGTATCACGAGTCATTTCATGTCACGTGGTAAACAGAACCGATAGTTAATTCGTCTGGCATATGAAAGTAACAACAAAAGTTGTGCCACTAACAACACAGATAGTAAACATTTAGCAGGAGACTACACGCCCAGATAACGTCGGCTCACATCTTCCTGTGTGTTATACAAGGCGGCAAAGTTTATAAACTAGTTAAGTGTTATAAAATAGTAAACAAAACAATCAACACAAGTCTACTAATGTCTCTTGTCACCGGGCCTACTACAATGAACCATGTGACAACCTAGGCTACCCATCTAGCTCACAGCCAAGTCAACTAGGAGGCATGCTTATTAAGTTCATGATTACTGGATATATTTAAATAAACCGCTTTTAAAGAGAGTATTTAAAGTAACATATCTGAAGCAATACAACGACATCGAAAAATATCATGTTAATATTTAGGTTAGGCTATATTAAACATATTTTTAATAATTTAAATATTTAAAATTGTTTAACGCGCCACAAAAATTCTCAACGGAAAAGTATATGGAAAATTGTTTTCCTGTGTAGTAAATGTCGTGCGGATCTTTCATTTTTTAAGAATGGTCTGCAAAGTTACGTGATTGAGAAGTAATATCTAACACTCATCAGTTTAAACTCATGTGCTTACAAGCTGGCTAGACAGAAACCTGAGAGCTGACCCTTGTACGAGAATGTAACCCGGAACACAGCTGCGTGTTGGGAGGCGAGAGTTCAGACTACGTGACAAGGCCTTGCTAGAGATACGCGTGGGAAACAGAGGAGACAATTGTTTTGTAAACTTTTATAACCCGTGTTGTTACAAAAATATTTACCAAAGAGAATCCACAGAATATTTGCCTGAGAATATAAGCATTTACTTTATATTTGACTGTAGCTGAGGTTGAATCCGTAATATGTTCATAAAATACATTCAACTTTGTTGCCGGTTAGTCACATGACATTACAAAATAAATCACTTTAACTCACAAAGATGTACGTCATTGGCAAACGAAAACCTAAACTATGAATAAGTGTTTTGGAAGCTGATTTGGTAAAATCTAAAAGTGAGATCTTACGTAAGATGTTTCACCAACTACCGTACAAGTGAGCGAATATTTTTTTAAAAATATGGAATACGTTGTAGGTTAAACTGTCGCGGCGCAATTAAATATGCTTTGTTTCTGTGCCAAAATATCTGCCATGTAATTTGCATTTATGGCTTTGTCATCATAAAATTGCCCGAAACTACCATACAATTCCTCTTTTTTTATTTCCTCTATTAAAAAAACCCGTTGACATCCTTAAATGCGTCCATCTTTATTTCCGTTCCACGTCCGCATAAAAGGCTGCTCGTATCCGGGACTCGAACCCGGTAGGCGAAGGCAGGCAGAGTAAGCTCAAAGAAGGCCACAGACACAAGACTCTGATCTCGCGAGTGTTTGTATACAGGATGTTTATAAAACATTGAGACAAACTTCGGGAAGATATTCCTTGCCGAAAATGACGTACACATATATGGAGTGACGTCTAGTCTCACACAACTCTTAAGGGACATGTCATACTTGAAAATATAGTTAAACGTGTTATATTTTAAATAAACCTGTATCTACTTGAAAATAAACACTGGTTATTTAGATACAGTTTTAAGTGTAACAGATTATCTACCTACGAAGAAGCCATTCTAAAAACGGCAACCTTTCATGATAACAATAGGGGTATTCACCCTATTATTGCACTAGTTTGTTATCCACTAGAAGGTATGACAGTCTTGTGTTGTATTTGTAAACAAGACTTCTCAATGAGGAAAAAACAGTCGCCTGTTGAAAATGCCTTGGATCCATCGTTTTTGAAAACAAAATGTACACGATCATGTCAGATATGGTACTTATTGTTATCGGGATGATTGTTCATATTTTATTTCCAAACACTTCATCCTAGGCATTTACGTCTACCTCATGTTCGATACGGAATCCCTTGCGACGTTTGTCCAAATGTTTCAGAAACATCCTGTATAGATAACGTGCTGCTTGGCTTATTGTAGAGGAGGAGGAGCGACTGGATCCCTTTGATGTGGCACTCCCCGACCAGCGATCCTCGTGTGTACATCGCGCGCGCCAATCATTGCTCTCATTTCGAAATCTAATTTCAGGCCATTCCGCTAGAAAAAATACGCCGCTATCGGTACAAAAATTCTGATTACCTGTTTTGCATACGCAGCAAAATTAGAATCACTTTTTCAAAACATGTAATAAAGTTCTTTTTTGAATTAAATTTTTACTTTCACGGGAAGAATACAAACACTTCTTATACAATAACTGCAGTCCTGAAGTGTCACACAGTAGATATATTGTTAAAAAGACAATAATTAGCATAAACTAATACATAACCCTGTG
This sequence comes from Medauroidea extradentata, assembly GCA_003012365.1. Taxonomy (NCBI): domain Eukaryota; kingdom Metazoa; phylum Arthropoda; class Insecta; order Phasmatodea; family Phasmatidae; genus Medauroidea; species Medauroidea extradentata. The sequence goes on from PNEQ01037559.1 coordinate 6,053, forward strand.
TCAGTACTAATACATTACCCTATGCCATTACATTATATATATATATATATATATATATATATATATATATATATATATATATATATATATATATATATATGCAGGGTGTTTCTTATGTTATGTTACAAACATTGGGAGGTGATTCCTCATAATAATGAGGTATAGTCGCACACAAAGCCATCTTCGTCTAGTCTAAAGCCAATTTTTAAGCGAGATATACATCCTTGAAAATCCTTATTTACAATTATTTATTTTGTTAGTAAATATCGGAACGACGTTATGTTAAATTACATTTCTCTGGACATTGTTTAGTATCGAGATCCTCAAGCTGTGAAGAAACCGCTCAGTAAAACTGTCCCTTCCATCTAAATAACATGTAAAATTGCTGAAACGTGTGTAAATAGCTGTCTGAAGATGAAGATGGTGAAATAAAGGAGGCTATGGTTTATTGAATCTAAAAATAACGGTTGGTTTGAGAACCTGATAGCAATATTAAGTACCTATTGTGCTATTCTGTTAGGGAACGTTAACTTAATTTTTAAAATCAATCACATAGCTGTAAAATAACAGAAGATATGATAATGTACATTTAACACTGTGTTATGACAGTAAAAAAAGTGTGTTAGTGCTTCCCAAAACATTTTTGATTGCAACGGTCCTTGAAGTACTTGTAAATTTGTGTACTGGCCTAGGTTTTTAAAATGTTTTAATACATTAAACTGTGGAAGTCTTTCATGATTTCTACTTTTTTTCATGACTTTTCATTTTTTTGTTTATATTCGTTAATACATTTTTCACATTTAACTGTTAGTCTATACTATTTTTATGTGTTTTAGTTTTTAAATTTTTTTCTTTGCGTTATGATTTGTAATAATATTTATATTTCAGCAATTAATTTGTTTTTTTTTTATTGGCCTCCTTCCTTTTTTTTAAAATATCTTTTTTAAATTTAAATACGTTCCAAACATTGGTTACATCTCAAATTGACGTATTAAATTGTTTTCCTTTACTTCTTGGGTTGATTTCGGGAGATTTGGTGTTGTTGTCATTAGCGTTCATTTTAGTCACCCATCAATTAGAAATAATAAGACAATGAAAAACTATACTTTATTTCATTTTTGATGGTTTTTATTTTATAATTTACAACATCATCAGAAATGTTGATTGTTAAAGGATAATTAGTAATTTTCATTTTGAATAATAATAATGTTTCTCATTTTCCTGTTTCTTTCGTCGATTTTGAATTTTATCAATATTTTTGTCATGTTTTTTTTTTTTTGCAAATTTATTGGCAGCAGTTGGGTGTGAAATTATGTATTAGTTGTGCGATTTTCATATACTTCTTGGATGGTATTTTTTCATTTATTTTCTAATTTATCAGCAGTAGTTGAACGTGAAATTACGTACAATTTAGTGAGTTCCACATACTCTTTGTTTTTAATCAATATTTGTTGCTATTTTCAAATTTATCAGCAGTATTTGAGTGTGAAATTGTGTAAAAATTTAGATGGTTCTACATATTTTTTGGATGATGGATTTTTTTTTCAAATTTTGAATAAATAAAACAAAAATCTCTGCCCTGGGATATATATGATACATATATATTATATATAAAACTCTCAATTAAAAACCTTAAATAATAATAAATTACAAAAAAATAACATTTAGAAGTAAAAAAAAAATTATGTTATTGTTGACCCTTAAATGGGCCGGGAATCGCTGGTAGTTTAGATAAAAAAAACTTGATACAAAATAAGTAACTGGAACAAAACTTGACGTATGTTGTAGCCTACGTACATATGTGACAATTCTAAAAGATAACCCCAAATGAATAAAATATTTTGATACGTAATTTTGTGGATCAGAGGCCCGTTTTATGAAACAACTGTTGTTAGAAGTTTAATGTAAGACACATAGAAAGAAAACTAGTCGTTTCAAAAGTTGTGATTCATGAAGAAATTATTTAATTCTGTTTCATAAAAAATAGCACCTACTTTTATAAGTCTCCTGCTTATAATATAAGTATATATTATAATTAAAATGTTTCTTAAAACGAAATACTTATAAAACTTACTAGTAGTAGAATGTATCAAATTGTAAACTTATAATGTAAGTACAACAGGAATAGTGTTCCAATAATTTACCTTTCTAGTAGTAAATGCTATAAATATAGAAACATTTTATAAATTACAAGAGTATATTAGAATGTTCATAAGTAAAGCAATTATATTTTAGATTGTGGTACTGGTGAAACTATTTGCGTGTTGGTTAGTTGACTCAAGTGACAGTAGTGCGGATGAGTTAGTGATAAGGCAATCAAGATATTCTAGGGTTAGAACAATGTACAGCCACCCGCAAGAAAGCTATAAGTATAATTGACGTTTTAGGTTAGATTTAGAGACATTTGAAAAGAAAAATGCTGTAACGTCCCATCAGCAACTTCAAATACTTTTGCACTGGCTAGAAAGCGGGTCACAATATCATTGCATAGGAGATATGCACAATGTTTCAAAAGCAACAGTTTGTAGAGTGATCAAGAATGTTGTGAGTGCAGTCAATACTCATATTCTAACTGAACACGTGCGGTGGCAAGATGACGTGGCTACTATAGTCCATCAATTCAGTCATCTAGCAGGGATGCCACGCTTCTGCGGAGCAATGGACGGAACATTAATAACAATGGATGCACCAGCAACATTTGAACTTATATGCGTAGACAGACACGGTAATAATTCCATAGATGTGAAGCTGGCTTGTGGTGTTAACTTGAAATGTAATTATGCATATGCCAATTGGCCAGGTCGTACAAGTGTTGCAAGAGAGTTGAGAAACAGTGGATTTCTTCATAGAATGGAAGAAGGCTGGCGACCATTCCCTGGATCTGTTCTGCTAGGAGATTCAGTTAACCCTGAAGCCATGGCTAATATCGCCCGTAATCAGAATTGAAGCTAACATTGCTGAAAGAAGATTTTTACGAGCGCACAATAAAACAAGACGAGTTATAGAATATTTAATCGGCATATTAAAAAAAGTTTCCTTATTTTAATTATTTGAGGCTTGTACCAGAACATGTGTGCAAAGTAGTATTGTGCCGTGTAGGCCTTTGTAATCTGACTAAGGCAGAAAAAACATTTTTTCGAAAATAGCTTGTGCATTTGATCTTATTCTCTTCTCGCTTGTTTGTTTTGGACATTACTTCATTCTGACTCTAGAAATAGTATCCACAGTAGAACAAGTTTATTAATTCCATAGACTATGTTGTATGTAAACACATTAGTACACTATAAAAAATTTTTGTAAAATTTACAAGGATATTCTTTGTACTTTTACAAGTCCTTGTAAAAGTACAAAGAAATTTTTTTTAAAATCATTAGTTCATGAAGTTACAAAGGTAAATTTTGTAATACTACAAAGGAATTCCTTGTAACTATATACCGACAGTTCCTGCACTGTAAGTTATTTTGTAAAATATGACAAGGCACTTCTTCATAGTTGTACAAACTTCTGTACACGTTGAAAATATTCCTTGTAAAATTATTAGTTTAAACGTTAAAAAGATTTTGTTTGCAAAAAAAAAAAAAAAACTTAGAAAAAAGTGTAGCCTACAAAAATCGTAAGTTCGCTGAAAATTACTTATACAAAGATCACAACCTCTGAAAAGTATTGTTTAGGAATAAAGTCAATATCTGTATTAATTGCGTACGTTAAAAAGGAAAAATTATTACTGAAATTTACATTGAATGTAACTTATACAAATAAATAAAGACTAATCAGTAGGCCTACGTACGTCACAGTGATCTAGGGGTAATATGCATATAGTCTAATCATGGGGAGAGTGGTTCGAAACTTAGCAACCACCGAGATTTTTTTATATTTTTTCAAAATAATCTCTTGTATATGTCCTTTATTCAACATTTATTTGATAAATAACTTCAGTGTTATTTATGAAGTACAATGAACTTTTAAATTTTTTTTCCTTATTGAAAGTATAGCTACAAGGCTAGACCTTGTAATTTTACAAACATATACTTTGTATTTTATTATAAGGATAACCATTGTAGTTTTACAAGGAATTTCTTTGGCAACTGGGTTTCCTAGGTTTTTCTTTGTAAAAAATATTTACAGTGTAGTGATAATTTTAGCAGTGATTTTATGAGACTTATAATTTCTTTATGAAACATATTTACTTTAACTATTAAACTGGTTTTATAACTTCTAAATTCATTTTGTACGTTTTTGCATTTATGAAACAACCTACTTACGTTATGAGTTATAATTATGATAAAACTTCTCTTATCATAAGTTTTTCACGTTTATGAAACAGAGCCCTGGTATTATTGTTTAGTTCTATTATTTTCAATTTCTCTAAAGTTTACTACCTAGTTAGCTTACTTTGAGGTCACCCGACGCATTTAAGGCTGAACAATAATTTAAAACTATTATTTTTTTATTTTAAGGGATCTTTTATGTTTTCATTCATATTTAATTTAACTTGTAACTATAACTTTTGAACTTTAATACTTCTAAAGTTATACAACTGTACAATTGTGGTTCATTTAATATAAATCAACATTAATACTAATTTTATACGGTTTAAAATTAGTGAAGTATTTGTTAAGTCTATGTTATGTTGTACCCTGGGGGATTCAGTCTCGGTTTTTGGAGGGGGGGGGGGGAAATTGGTTCAAATTCTTAAAAAGTAGCTATGCCCACATCCCGAGTCAAAGAAGAGGAGGGGGTCCGGAAAATTAAGTTTTTAAGGTGCAAAATGATACTACTTAAGGCGTTCCCCAAACAAAAAATTGAACGTAACACTAAAATGTTGTAATATTTTAAAGATAAACTATACATCAAAGGTCAGAAAGAAAGGGGGGCTGTCCCCTGGATACGCCAATGGTTGTATCTTCCTCGTGAAACTAATTCCTCGTTCACAGAATTCTGTAAACTTGATGTAGGATTGACTGCTGCATTCTGTGGTCTGCATACATAATAAAATCTACCAGGCATAGTAGTGTGCATTGTAAATCGCTCTACATGTACTCTCCTTCATAACACTGAACCTAGAGTAGACACAATGTTGACATACTTCAGTGGATGAGGCATTGGTTGGACAATGTAGGCATAACAGTGCATATACTGAACTAATACTGTACTGTCATTATCATAGAAGTATTTGTTGTTCTGTACTACTTATTAATATATTAATGTACTATTATTGCAAATGTTATTGATACAGTCAGTAATATTTTAATAAACAATTGCACAGCTTAAAAATGAGTAAAGCTTATAATATAATAAAGTTTTATGACCACAAATTTTAACAGTCTGATTCAATATTTGTTTATGACTAAATCACGCTGCATCAGGCCCAGGTTACAATATAATCGCAGAACCACTTAATCTACCAAAATTCAAGTCGATTGAAAAAATAAAATATCAAAATATAATAACTATTCCATATATGTCTATAAAATTTTCACACCAATTAGGAAAATATCTGATAACTTTTAAACAGCTAGACATATGTTAATCAAATACAGTTAAGAACCATCGCTATGAATTTAGCTTTCGATTTATAAAGTAATGGTCTTGTTACTGCCTGAGCTTAGTGCCATTGTCCTGAATGTTTCAGTTTATTTTATTTCGTTTAGTTACTCGGCGTGAGAGTTATTTTTAGTTTGTCTATTGTAACTGACATAAATATTTGTGCGATATTTCATGTATATGTCTAGACAAGTGTTAACCCTGACGCATTTGCTTTGAGTAATTTTGTATCTATGATGATATTCTGCGGTGACATAGCTTCAAAGACGTACAGTAAACGCACAATATTTCACACATACAAACATCTGTGACATGACATATGTCAGATAGGCAAAACTGCACTGCTATGCGCAATGTAAGCAGCAGAATATAATGACGAGCACCAGTAAGCGCGAGGCAGGTTACGTCCAAAATAAACTGAACACATGAAACTACAAGTAAATGTTTTGCAGGGTAAGCTTCGATTTATATAAAAAATAAAAAAGCCGGTCAGCCACGTACAGAGTGTGGGATGGAGTAAGAGAAGATAATTCTGATGTGAGTGGCGCCGTTCTCGTCCCGTGGCCGGGGGGTTGGGGGGGGGGGGAGGGAGGAGCAAGGTTTCCGTTGAAAATCCAATAAAAATTCATGGTGACGTGAGGAGGCAGCGCCCGGCAAGCTGAAACACTTCATTTAAATTGTTTGATTACTTTTTGCGGCATCTCATCTGTCCCGACGGACCGGCGCTGAAGAGATGCTGCACAAAGCCTTGCAGCTAGAAGCTGGTGAGCTGAGGTTTGGTCAGGGGTGGGGTGGGTGGGGAATGTAGGGTAACTAGCTTGACATCCCTCCTCCCTGCTCTAGAGTCCTGGTAGAGGTATGGTAGAGCTGCAAGGGAGAGTCTTTGACAGTCATAGCAGTCCGTGTCACTCGTCCAGTGATGTGTCGTATACACTCCACACACCTCTATATCGTCACTGCCCAGTGTCTGCATGTTGGTAATAATTCACACCTCAGCGACCTGTGTGGTCTGCAACCCGCAGTACTCTATAAACTCCACCTTCACTTGTCTGCTGGCCCAGTCTACATTACGTTACATTTTCTTGATTGCAGAATACATTTTGTCGCTACTACGGCCAATATGTGAGCATGCAAACAATATTTGCCTGCTCTGGTAAGGGAAATGTGCTGTCGATTTTATGTAGCATCTCTTAAAAAAATAGTACTAAACATTAACAAATTCTAGTCTAAAATTAGAATAAAAAACGACAACATGTTAGATTTAAATAATATTTAAACATTAAAAACAGTTTTTGGGGTGTGTGTACACAGTTATCGAAAACTCATATGCGAAATCCTTTTATTTAATGCGACTACTTTGCTTACGCTGGAAATGTTCCTATACAGTTGGCATTGCTGCACATTTCATTAAATGATGTTGTTTATAAGCATCTTTCTTCTACGTAGACAAGCAATGGGTGGTAGAGGGAGGCATATTTCTCTTTTTAAATAAAAAATATCATGCGTTTTTTCAGAAGTTTATGTCCAAGAGAAATGTTTCATTGCTGCAGCAGTTAGTATCATGCCCAGTGGATATACCTACAGAATAGATAGCATAATCTATTCACTGATGTAAATGACCTGACCAATGAAGTCTCGTCAGACGAAAGCCAACACAATATTGTTTCGCTAATGTCGTAGACGTCAATTCTTTCCTCCCCCCCCCCCCTTCTTCTTGGTATACTCAAACTATACAGATTTCTAGCAGTTCTTCTCAGCTATTCTTTAAAAGAAACAGGCTGAATTGGAAACCTGGAAACGTACTACACTGAAGAAGTTAACTATTATTACTAATAAGTGAATATTGCTTACATATGATTCCTTTATAAACAGATCCGCTGTGGAAGAAATAAAAGTAAATTGCGCGCGGTACTCTATGTGAACTGTGAAGCTTTACTGCATTTAGAGTATTTTATTAAACAAAACCAAGTTTGTTTGACGGGGAGTCGAACCTCAGCTTATCACGACTGAATCGTGCGTCATATCAACCATACGCCACAGCGAATATTAGCTATATTGTTATGTTTATAGGATAGTTGCACACTAACATATCTGCCAACTTGACATTCTGCAGTTTCACATGTCAGTCGTGTTTTTATGTTTAAATTATTTTACTTAAATTGTTAAAATGATTTTAGTATTCATTGCTAACAATTAAAAACACTCATAATATATTAACAGTCGTAGAAACGAAACATTACTGAATTTATGATGTTACAATGAAATATTTTCTTACTATTTATGTATTACTCAGACTTATCTGTACAACAAGTACAAAAAGAGAAGTAACTAACTAATGAGCCTAATTTCTTCGAAGTTGGTGTAAATTCAAGCGAAACGTTACAATTGAGCTCGTAGATCTGAAAAAGAAGATATAATATTTATTTATTCATGCCAAGCTGTCTTCTAAAACGGCTCAGTTACAACAATAACCAAATATAAAATATGGCTAAAACAGGAACGATAGTAATCGACATATAACAAAATCTTAATAAATTAATGACACGCCAGTTTCTGAAATGGTCGACCTACAATAATGCACTCTACTTAAGCTGAAACAATAACATTTATAACCATAAAAATTCGTTCCAATCGGCAAGGTAGTTGACGGATGTAACAATAGAATCTTCATTTATTCACGTCATTCCTATCTCACTGAGGACTGCAAGATTCATAGTAGTCAGTAGATGTTTCATGTTCGTTAGTCTAGGGCGCTGTCATCAGGAGTGTACAGTTCTGAGAAGTACAGATCTTTCTTAAAACAACCCACCAGCTGACACTTGCAACGTGCACGTAGTTTCTCATCTATGTACGTGTCTATCTCGCTAGTCTGTGACGTCACATGGTGTTACTTGCTGCTCGTGTTCACTAAGGACAGGAAACTCGGTGGTTCCAATGACATGCAGGCTAGGCTTCACAGTCCTATGTGTTTCAACCTTGAATGTTTCTTATTTTACTGCTGGCTGCTTTATTGGCTCACATTTATGACAAGCTGTGGTTCAGTTTTACACACTATTTCACAGTATATATGCTTGAAGTACATATAACTTAGCCTGAAACAAAGCTAAATTGTCGTCCTCTCAGTAACTGTGCACAATCGTCCTGCTGATGTAGGACTCGAACCAGTCAGCCCGTGTCTCTGAGCGCGGTGATTGATGGCGGTAATGAAGTCCCAGGGAGGAGAGCCAATGAGAGGCTCGCTTGGGAAACAGAGCAAGTGAAGCTTCCTCCTCAGGACTCGTGTGAGTAGAAGACATGGCGTGATACAGGTAAGTATGGCAACGTGCAAGGACTCCAGGAAGTAAGGTATGTCCTGGGGTCACCGCCTTCTAACCAAGCGGCCTCAGAACCTGATTTATTTCCTGTCAGTAAGTGTACCATCGCCCTGTCACTTGGAACAACACATGTGCCTCTACTTAAACCTCACATACTCGCAACGCTTAATGGCTTTCACATGTCTCACCCAACACTATTTATGTGATGTTTTCGTTCGTGTGTCTTATACGTTTTCTCCCCCCAAATTCCTATGCTTAGTAATTTGGTTGAAATACAAAATCAATAAATAATACTTGACAATATTTATTTATTGTAGTTTTACTGTAAGAACTCTAACTCAAATCATGAATCAGGTAAATACAGTTATACTAATTACAACTCATACTTGCATCACATAATGTTATTTTTTTAAATCCAACACATGACTCAACTAGAATTTAATTTTTGTATATAAGAAAACTATTTTGGTTTATTTAAAAATTTACTAACAAAAGTGAAAAACCAGCCAGAAGATTCCTTATTTCATATTGAAGCTATAAAACAAAACTGTGTTTGGGTGTACATTCATATTAAATATTGATATACACAATGATACGCTATTAACGCCAAGTTATCATAAAACTCTATTCATAATTTTGATTGCAATAGTGCGTTAAAACATATCATTAGAGAATGGGCAACATATGAAAAATATATCAGAATTATTATGTGAGTAAGGTCGGAATCGTGTGCTAGGTATGATATTGGTATCAGGCAGGTGAGACAGAAGGAGGTAGGACTCGTCTGCTCAGTGTATTATTGGCACCACGCAGTCAGGAGACAGAGGGAGGTAGGAATTGTGTGCTGAGTGTGTTATTAATATCAGGCAGGTGAGACAGATGGAGGTAGGACTCGTCTGCTCAGTGTATTGTTGGCACCAGGCAGTCAGGAGACAGAGGGAGGTAGGAATTGTGTGCTGAGTGTGTTATTAATATCAGGCAGGTGAGACAGATGGAGGTAGGACTCGTCTGCTCAGTGTATTGTAGGCACCAGGCAGTCAGGAGACATTGGGAGGTAGGATTGGGTGATGAGTGTGTTATTAATATCAGGCAGGTGAGACAGAAGGAGGTAGGACTAGTCTGCTCAGTGTATTGTTGGTACCAGGCAGTCAGGAGAGAGAGAGAGGTAGGAATTGTGTGCTGAGTGTGTTATTAATATCAGGCAGGTGTGGCAGATGGAGAAAGGACTAGTCTGTTCAGTGTATTGTAGGCACCAGGCAGTCAGGAGACAGAGGGAGGTAGGAATTGTGTGCTGAGTGTGTTATTAATATCAGGCAGATGTGACAGATGGAGGTAGGACTCGTCTGCTCAGTGTATTGTAGGCACCAGGCAGTCAGGAGAAATTGGGAGGTAGGATTGGGTGATGAGTGTGTTATTAATATCAGGCAGGTGAGACAGAAGGAGGTAGGACTAGTCTGCTCAGTGTATTGTTGGCACCAGGCAGTCAGGAGACAGAGGGAGGTAGGAATTGTGTGCTGAGTGTGTTATTAATATCAGGCAGATGAGACAGATGGAGGTAGGACTCGTCTGCTCAGTGTATTGTTGGTACCAGGCAGTCAGGAGACAGAGGGAGGTAGGAATTGTGTGCTGAGTGTGTTATTAATATCAGGCAGGTGTGGCAGATGGAGGAAGGACTAGTCTGCTCAGTGCATTGTAGGCACCAGGCAGTCAAGAGACAGAGGGAGGTAGGAATTGTGTGCTGAGTGTGTTATTAATATCAGGCAGATGTGACAGAAGGAGGTAGGACTCGTCTGCTCAGTGTATTGTTGGTTCCAGGCAGTCAGGAGACAGAGGGAGGTAGGAATTGTGTGCTGAGTGTGTTACTAATATCAGGCAGGTGTGCCAGAAGGAGGTAGGACTAGTCTGCTCAGTGTATTGTAGGCACCAGGCAGTCAGGAGACAGATGGAGGTAGGAATTGTGTGCTGAGTGTGTTATTAATATCAGGCAGGTGAGACAGATGGAGGTAGGACTAGTCTGCTCAGTGTATTATTGGTCCCAGGTAGTCAGGAGACAGAGGGAGGTAGGAATTGTGTGCTGAGTGTGTTATTAA